>CAUYQV010066969.1:0-17074 GCA_963574575.1 Galagoides demidoff
ATCAAGAACTGATGCCTCCAGGAAAAAAGCCCTCATGACACCTCCCTATCCCCAAGCTGGCCACAGTAAATCTGAGAGAAATAAAGACACAAAGAAAAATTAGGCCTACTCACAGAACAAAATATGCAGAACCATTGTTTATACCTTTGTATTTTTTTTAATTTCAAAATATTAAAAGGGCAGAGATGTTTTGTTACATGGATAGATTTTATACTGCTTAAGTCAAAGCTGTGAGTGTCCCTGTTACTCAAATAATGTTCATTGTACCTGTCAGGTAAGTTTTTACCTCCTACTCTCCTCTCTTCTCTCCTCTCCTCCTTCTGGATTTATAGTTACTTTTACTTGTCTCTGTGCCAAAATTATTAGAGAGTACCTGTGTTGTTTGCTTTTTTTTCCATTCCTGGACAATAATTTCCAACTCCAGCCAAATGACTGCAAAAGACATTAATTCATTTCTTTTCACGGGTTAGGGGTACTCCATAGCATATATACAACACATTGTGTTAATCCACTTAAGAATTGATGGGCACTTGGATTGATTCCACATCTTTGCAATTGTGAATTATGATGCAATAAACATCTGAGTGCAGGTGACTTTTTAGTAAAATTATTCCTCTACTTTTATGTAGAGACCCAGCAGTGGGATTGCTGAATAAAATGGCAAGCCTGCTTTTAGTTCTTTGAGAAATCTCCATAGAGTTTTGTACTAATTTGCAGTCCCAACAACAGGAGATGAGCATTCCTTTCTCTTTGCCTCCACACCAGCATCTATTGTTTTTCATTGTTGTTGTTTTTCAGTTTCTAATAATAGCCTTTCTGACAGGAGTAAAGTGATAGCTCATTGTGGTTTTAATTTTCATTTCCCTGATGGTTATTGATGTTGGGTATTTGTTCATACGTTTTCTGGCCATTTACCCATCTTCTTTTGAAAACCTTCTATTCAGATCTTTTTCCCTTCCTTTATTAGGATTGTTTTTGGGTTTTTTCTCTTGCTGATTTGTTTGGGTTCCTTGTAATAAATCCTGGATATTAGCCCTTTATCAGATGTATAGTTTGCATATATTTTCTCTCATTCTGTAGGTTGTCTGATTCCTCTGTTGATTATTTCTTTTGCTGTGCAGAAACTTTTCAATTTAATTCAGTCCCATTTATTTATTTTTGTTGTTGCTATAATTGCCTTTGAGGTCTTAGTCATAAATTCTTAGTATAGGCTAATCTCTAGAGGTGTTTTACAGAGGAAAGTCTCATCTGTGTTAGAGACCAAGACACACAGCTAGTTATAAGAGCAGAGCCCGGACTTTTTGTTCCTAATCCACTGTTCACTGTTCATTAAAGGAAAGATCGCTCCATGTTGTCTCTAGCTTATATATAGAAAGTCAAAACATTTATTCATCTATCCCAAATATTTAATTGGTTCTAAAGTATATAAGGTACTTTACTGGCATTAAGGAAATACAAATTAAGTGGAAGACTCTGCATCTGTACTCGGAGGGCTTGTGATGATACCAAGGTGGCTTATGAGAGGGAATGAGAACACATTCTCAAGTGTTTCCAGAAAGAAATATTTTAATACAAGTATCTAATGGATGAAACAGAAAGACACAGCAGTCACACTTAGGACAAAGAAAGTATTTCCCATTGGAGTGACCAATAAAGTTAAGATTTCTACAGTTAAGCAATATCCCAATGGGACTTAGGTTTTTCAGTAAGAGCCATAAGCATCAGTGGTAATCTCTACCCCCTTTGAAGGAGAGTCCCTAAACCAAGCAGTCAGTTGGGATAGATAGGTAACTGCGTGACAGTTTCTCAAATGCAGCACTGTTATCTATCCAGTGGACAAAGTTATCGATCAGCCGTCATTATTAGTAGTGTTATTATTAGTAGCAGTATTCTTGTTTTAAGAAGGTGGTCTGTCCCTTGAGTGTGTACATGTGTATGTGTCTATTTATGAACATGTTTATATATACATACATAGCATATGGGGTATTACTGACAAAAAAAGTGATAAATATGCAAACTCCAAAGCATGAGATTACAAACAATAGCTTTTATTTTCTAAATTAATAAAATTGTATGCCTGTGTGATAAAACTGCTTTCCAAGTGATTGTATACCATAAATTCAGATTACTTTAATCATTTCCAAATCATTGTTGATTTCTATTATTTGTCTTCCCCATAATCCACCACATTGCCTTGTTCCTCCCTGGATTTATGGTGCCCACTTGGTCACCCCAAAGAAATGACTGGCTATGAGTTAGTGTCTGCTTCTGGATCTCAGAGTCTCCCCTTGACTGTGAGCCATGAAGCCTCCCCCAGTGCTGGGGCCCGTGGCCTTTCTACCGATCACTGGAGCAGGAGCCATTAGTATGCCTCTGCTTCGGCCCCCAGTTGTGAATGGCCCCTGCAGCACCAGACTGCCTGGATGTGTGCAGACTAGCAGCCCCTGTGGGGACGCCATCCACCTGTGCCCTTTGCCAAGTGTGTGGAAAGATTTGCATAGTCTGTGCTTCCACACAGGGGTTACAGTTTGAATGTATGAGCACCTGAGATTTCTATATATGTCAGATCATAAAATTAATAATTCTATGCATTTAAATCAGGAGCATGGTGGTTTATGCCTGTAATCCTAGCACTCTGGAGGCCTAGGAGGGTGGGTTGCCTAAGCTCAGAAGTTGGAGACCAGCCTGAGCAAGAGTGAAACCCCCTCTCTAAAAAAAATAGCCAAGCACTGTGGAGAGCACCACAATGTAGGTTCCAGCTACTTGGAGGCTGAGGCAGGAGGATTGCTTGAGCCTATGACACCATGGCACTCTTCTGAGAGTAACAAAGTAAGGATGTTCCAAAAAAGAAATAAGTTATAGCCTCTCATTTATGGAGAATGATGGAAATAGAAACTTCTCCCTTCTCTTATATTTTGCCTATATTTTTGCCTGAAAATATATTATCATTCTTAAAGGAAAGTCTCTCTAAGCTATTCTCCAAACATTTTGACTTTTATACAGTGGACATCAAAATAAACCTTGCTGGTTTTCCTAGTCTGTAAAGCTTTAATGAACTTGCTCTTGTATCTGGTCTTATTATCTAATATCTCCACCTGCCATTAATTCAAAAAGAAGAAATGGTTATTTTGCTGAGAACAAATAATTATGGGCTCTTTTATGCATTGTTCAACTTATTAAATTTTATATAATTTGTCTTGGGAAATATATTTTAACATAGCACAAAAAAGTATATATCTATTTGTACTTCTGATTTCTAACCCAAAATTTCAAACAATCTAATATGATAACAGATTATCAAGGTAAATTTTTTTCTTTCCTTTTTTAGTACACAAAGAAACTAGGTCAGGGAATTGTTAAACAAATTTAAAGTTATAAGCCTGTCAATGGAGGTGATTCCAAATCCAAATTTTAAGGGCTCCCCAAACCATGATTTGTCAACTTTCCAGCAGTGTTGTCAGTGATAAGGTTTGCATAAATTTGATATAATAATATTTAGGAATCTCAGATAACATACAATGATAAAGGTACTTTTTTCTACAAACTATTAGGTTAGGGAAATAACTTATATCTAAGATAAATTTTATTTTCTGTCTCCTTATAAAACTCATTGCTTAATTTCATTGTTAAATTCATTGTATTACCATCTGCCACCACTCAGCTGACTTCAGTTGTGTTTGTTGTCTGGTCTCTATGGTTCAACAGCTGGAAAAATGAGGTTTTAAATGATTTTCTTAGAAGCCTTAGACTTTATAGATTACTATTCCTTAAAGAGGATGTGAATTGGTGAGGTAATAAGATTTGGATGAAGGTATAAATCTGTTTGGGATGATTCTGAAAGAGGATACCTGGAAAAAGTAAGGTCTAAGAGAACAGAGGTCTTCCCAAGGAAGGCCCACCACACCTGTGGTGACTCAGCTCTTGGGAATTTGCAGAAACTTAACTTCCTGGGACCTGAAAACTAATGCTTGCTTCCACTTCTTCCACATGAGCCTGCTTCTCCAGCTTGATTCAAACTGACCAATGAGAAAGGTACCTGTGGGCTGGAATTTCTTGACTGGGGATAAAAAGGAGAAGACTGAGCCAGTCAGGGAGTGTGGCCATTTTGAACTCTTCTGTGCCATCACTCCACCACTGGAATAAAGCTTTTCCTCTTTTAAACATGGTGTTTGGGTGTTTGTTCTCTCCACTGGCCTCATCTTCCTACAATATTTCCTTCTTATCATGGAGGGAAGGAATTTTTCCCACATGCAGTATGGAGTGGAGGAATGGCGTCATTCTGACAGCCTTCTGTGTGTGTTTGGTCACTGCTCCCACACCAAACCATGCAGAACATGGAAGCATAAACCACCCCTGTGTTATGTTCACCAATTCTCTGGGTTAGGAATTTGGAAACAACAAGGATGGCTTTCTCTGCTTCACAATGTCTGGGTTCCCAGCAAGATGACTCAAAAGGCCAGGGAAGGTGGAATGGGAGGAAGGGACTTTCACTCACTTCTCCAGTACAAGACAGCAGCTAGTTCCCAGAGCAAGCATCCCAAGAGAGAAAGGCAGATGTACAGAATGTATTTTAGTAAGTGAAGAAAATGACAAGGTTCACACATTTGGAAAGAAGAGTTGTATTTCTCCTAATGACCTGTGGTTGGCCATTCTGCCAGGCTGTGAAGTAGAGTCCTAGCCAGAAGCCAGAATTCCTGCTTCCAGGGACAGACAATGGGAATGGGAATTTTGCTAGGGGTGGGAGTTGAGAAGCATTCATGTGTGCCTTCTAGCTTTATGCCTCCTTACGGGCTCCATGAGCTGAAAATCACGGCCCTGTATTTTCCGAAGGTGAAACAAGGATGCAAAAACCCTCTCTGCTCTGTAGACTGGTAAAAACCACTCCACGGCTAGTGGTCACTTGTAGGGAAAGAATGCTAGTTACTTGCATTTCTTAACTACAATTAAGCAAGAGTAGATAATGAGATTGGTTTCCATTTGGCCCTTAAAGAAAAAAGTTAGATGACCTTGCTGTGGGTAGGGGCGAAGTAATGAAGGGTTTCTGACCTCCCATCCCTAATGGCTGAGAACTCGGTTTTAAGAGTTCTCTGGGATCCATTTACCTAAGAGAGGGTCCAGTCACTAGGAGGCTTAGGATTTTATTTTAGTTCAAAATTTTGGTGTAGTTTTAGAAGTCACATACTCTGGACACTGAGATCATAACACTGGCCCATCCATTCAAGGGAAGGACATAGACCTGGCATTAGATGAGAGGCATGCCAAGGTCATGTACCATGAAGATCATTTAGAATGAAAGATGTTGTCCCATTCTGGAACAGACAGTCTGCCACAATGAGTCAGATCTTAACAATATACTTTTATGATTTTATAAGCTGGGTAATTTCTCAGTGGCAGAAGTGAGTATGAAGAGAATCAATGATCTGAGACAATTTGCCAATTAAATTTCTCATATTATGGGCTTTTCTCGAGAGGTCAGTGAAAGTTGATTGTATGTGGTATATCCATTCTTTATGACTGATCTTTGCTCCTCTGTATTCCTATGATGTAGAAGATCTGAAGAGCTGGTATTTTCCCCACTGTAAAAGCCGACCATGCAGTGATGAGAAAGACAGCAGCAAAGCTTGCTCCAGGAGAAACGGCAGCTTCACCGCAAAACACAAAAGCCTAATGATACCTGAAAACTCAGCCAAAACAATTCTGCAGTAAAGACAATGTTGGCTTGCAAATGTTGTATTCCCTGTCAAAAATATGTGTGCTTTCTTTCATACAAGGAATTGAGAGTATTGTTAAAATCCTTAATTATGTTGGGACTAATATTCTAATGACCTAATCTGAAGAGATTTTCCTTAAAGCAAGAACATTTTATCTGAGTATTGATCTAAATGAAAATACCCATAATCATTAGCAAGTAGTTCTGAGAAGCAAATGCCTATGTACAGAGGAATGATTTCAAAATATGACTTAAAGAAATGCTGATCTCTGTTTTTGAATTTGAAAATGAAGTGTGGGGAATGCCTCATAGAATGAAGGAAGCACAGCTGGCGAAAGATGTTGAGAGGTCATAGTGAGCTTGTCAAAGCAGAACTCCAAAATGAAAACAAGAGGTGGAAAAATACCCTATGGCTTACCAACAAAAAAGTCATCACTGAAAACAGATCTATACAGTGGTACGCAACTCCTCGGTTTATCTCAGTACGGACACTCTCAGTTCCCACTCAGATTGAAGTGTGCTCCTTCTGGCATGGAAGTTATAAGAGGAAAGGTAGAACTCTCTCCTCTGTGCGTGAGCCCAGGACACATTATGCTGTCTCTGTCCCTGCATCCTATTCTCCCCTCCATGTCAATGACATGTCTGGGTCTATGTACCTCAAAAAGGTGTCTAATTTAGAACTGATAGTGAGACGATAAACTTAGGTCCAGGCAGCCACCGTAGGACGAAGTCTTACCATTTTTAAGAGCCCATCTTTATGGAAAACCCATGGAAAACATTAGTCAACAGAGGTAAGCATCATGACACATTGAGTTTTGTCATAGCAGTGTCATTTTTAGGGTTTTTATAATAATTGCAAATATTTATTTCTAGCAGATGTCACCTTGTGTTATTTACAAAATATTGTCAGTGTTAGAACTCTTCAAAACTATTATTTAATCTGTAACTTAAAATTGTACTAATTTTAGAATTTTTTATTAATACAAAATGTGTAAATTTGGGTATTTTTGCTATTTAGAATCAATACTCAGGAATAAACATATTGTCAGTGGGTTTTCTTCCTGGCATGCTGTGACTCTGGACCCCAGTTTGCAGCACAGAAGGGAGAAGTGGCTTGGTATCAGCACCCACATCCCTGGTGCTGGGGCAGCCTGGGCTCCTGATGCTGCTGCTCTCATGGTCTGCCCATCACACATCCTCGCTCACTCTGCACCTCTGGCTGCATGGACACTTTGTGTCCAAATTCCTTTCAAAGCTACTGTCCCCATTTTTCTATTCCCACCAGAGTCTTCTCCTTTCTAGTCTTCCTAGAAAGCTGTTGAGAAGAGGGTGACAGCTTGGCTAGAAAATACCGCGGTGAGTCGCCACGGCAGCTTCTTTCCCTTCTTTGGTAGTTGAGTCCCTCTTTTCAATGGAAACCCACGCTATGGGGCTCAGGAAAGTGAGCCCTTCCCGCCACCTCCCTGCCCACACACACACAACTCAGCCCGGCCTGGTCAAAGCGTTGCATCCCCCAACAGGGATGGCTGGCTCAGTGATAGGACAGTTAGGCTCTCCTTGGGTACAGGGGTTCTGGAAAAGAAAAATCCCTCTGTTCCTCAATTATTATGAGCTGTGTTTAGGATGAGTCATTTAGAGAGAGGACCTGAAAAATGAAGGCAACGAAGAAGACCCCAGAACAAAGACAGGAGAGGAGAAACAGCTCAGCCCTCTGCATCTGAGCGCTGACTCCGTCTGCGACAGTCACCACACCCTCAGCCGTGGGTGAAGCCCCCGCAGAGTCCCCGTGGCCCCTTTTGGGTGAGAAAGTAACCAAGTCAGTCCTGTCCCCTTCCCAATTCAAACCCAGCTACCTGGAGGGAGCAACCAGTGGTGATCAGACAACCCTTTCTTCGGGAATGAAGGGCATTTAGGTTTGGAGAAGGAAACAAAGCCCGGGGGGCCGGGTTTCTTGCAGGACGCAGGAAGATCACAGGCCTGGGTGTCATCGTGCCAGGGACTCTGACCCTCTTCCCAGCATGTAGTGGTGTTCACATTTTATTTTGCAACTACTGGTGGGAGGGAAATAGCAGTAGGAGTGAGTTGTGTAGTAACTGTCCCCTCAATCTCCTGAATCCCTGCTGTGTCAAGTGACAGTGTGAAGCAGCCTACAGGGGTGCAGAGGTCTGTTGTGACAGAAACCATATAAATAAAGGAAACCAATGCTTCTGTAGTGAGGTTAATTGAAAATAATAATAATTAGATTAACACTGAGTACCTACTGTAGTTGGTGAAGGTAAAACTCTGAATTTTGGGGGTCACTGTTTTATGTGGAGGCTGTGGTGCACAAAAGATAATGTCTTACACAAGTCCATGCAAATCCCACTGGAGCTAAGATTTGGAACCAAGCAGTCTAATTCCCAAGTCTACATTTTTTTGTTTATTTGTTTGTTTGTTTGTTTTCCGACAGAGTCTCACTCTGTCACCCAGGCCAGAGAGCAGTGGCATCATCACAGCTCTCAGCAACCTCAAACTTCTGGGCTCCAATTATCCTCACATTTCAGCCTCCCAAGTAGCTGGGACTACAGGCATCCACCACCACACCGAGCTGATTTTTTTCTACTTTTGTAGAGCTAGGGTCTTACTCTTTCTCATTGTGGTCTCAAAGGTCTGACCTCAGCAATCCTCCTACCCTGGCCTCCTAGAGTACTAAGATTACAGGCATGAACCATCATGTCCCATCTATACTGGTTTTTATCCTCCATGAGCACTGACTCTGAATACTCCCATCACATCACATTCACATGTGATAATTACATTTTTTCCACTTTCGCCACTTACTATGTGGTATTGGCAATCTTACTCAACATGTCCAAGTGTCATACAACTAACTCAGAGACTTGTTGAGAGTGTTAACTTAGGACATATAAAACAATTAGTACAGCGATAAGTGTAAAGTTCTTTAATTAATGGTATTAGCAGCAACAGCATTGTTCTCTTTTAAATCAAAACCTTAATTGTTACTTTTCTTGAGTAAATAACTCTCAGGCTTGAACAACATATTTTCAACCTGAATTTCTGGTTGTGGGACATTATGACATAGAAATATCAGGCTTTATTGATAATTTCACAGAGGGAAAATCTCCAGCTTAGGTGAAATGAGAGACATCTGGGACTTCAAGGTGGTTCCGAGTCCTTCCTGCTTGAACAATAGTTGAGATTTCTAATGAACTTGCAGGTTGCCTCAAATAATAAGAACATGTAAGTTAAGAAACTTAAACTTATAGATTATAGGTTCAATATAAGCACTTCTCTAGCCAAGAACAGTACTTCTCCAGCCATCCACAGAAACATAAACTTATAGATTACAAGTTTAATATAAGTACCTATCTAACCAGGAACATCCTGCTAGGACATTTCGTAGATAATGTCTCTTCCATGTAGCAAAAATCACTATCTGAGGTCCAGTTGAGGTGATTAGACAGTCATGTGGGTGGGGAAGCGCCCCCACAAAGCAAATGAATTGGTCGCAGACCAGCTATTTTAACTCTTTCCTTCCTGGTTCCTTTAATGAGATGTTAAAAACAATGACACTTGATCCTGTAGTTCAGTCTGTGTCTAATATGAACCTTATGACGTAGCTTGTAATCAGCAGTGTCTCACCCTCCAATGTAATTTCAGGACTGTACTGCTGCTAAATTATCTGGATTCCAACATTATTTCCTTGACCAATTCAAATTCAAATAAATCACATACTATTTACTACATAGCTGCCATCTTAACTACCTTCAAATATTGAAATAATTGTTAGTTTAATGTTTCTAGTAGTTTCAAATATAACATACAGACATAGACAAAGCAATTTTTAAAATATATCTAGGTAGATGGATATAATAACCTTTTAGAATAGGTTATAGTCTATTAATTTGTGCCCCTATTGCAATAAACTGCAGTTACTTGCTTGATTGCTTGTCTTTCTTAGACTGCAAACATCAAATGTGTATTTGGGCATTTAAAGCACTATTAAATTCACTAATAAAGCATTTTGAGGCGTATTTGTTTTGTTTATCCCTGTCTATTCAGAGTCTATCATAGTTCTTAGCATAAATATGACTGAATGTCCTCTCAAGCACCAGTTACTGAAAAACAATCCACCCATGATATTTGTTTTATGTTGTTACTGCTGGTTCTTATAAACATGGGGACCACAAGCAGGAGTGTATAGTGCTGTGAAGCAGTTACAGGAGAAGGTATCACAAGGCCTAAAACTGGCTGCACATTGAGTTTTCTATTTAGACATATCAAAAATTTCCTTAAAAAAAAGTTCCTAATCATATTCCACATACTCAGAAATATATACACAGTATATAAATACTAAATACTAAAGACCTAAATACACAGTATCCAGGGTGGGGAAAGGATCTTGTTTCAGATGAAAAATTATTTGCTCTCTTATTTCTGTAGACTTTTCCCAATTTATTTTTGTCTCTATTTTATTAAACAGCCAAAGTCTCCAGCAAAAGTGGAAGCGGACCTCATACTACACTTGCACTCCAATCATTTATGACATGGAGTTATCAAAACAGTAATAAAAATTTGCTCAAATTTAACATGAAAATACAACCTACTAGTCTGAGCACAGGCAGTGAGGTAAGATGGAGTTGGTCAGCCTAAGGCTGACATAACACAGCTGGTCTGGTCGGTTTAGGTCCTAAGCGACCTTCACCTCCTGTTTCCCATTCTAGTTGTTTTGTAAATTCAGCTGTAACCTAAAAGTGTACCATAGTTTGGGAAGATTGATTTAAGAGATTAACTTTTGAATTGAAATATTTGTATGGGCTATATCAACTATAGTTTCTATGGGTCATGGTGATTATTGCTATTTAAGTGTTAATAATTGTTGTTTAAGATAAGGATTAGTACACTTCTTGCTTTTAACTTGTATGTTTAAAATTGTGGTTTCAGAAATGGAAGAACAGAGCAATCTTGGAGAGGCTATTCCTGCTGTTCTCCAGAATTGGTGGCCTTCTGATAATAAAGCTGGTGGGAACTCATCCCCTTCTTGCATTTGGCTGACAGTGACAGGTGGCTGGACTCAGGCTCTGGTAACACGGGAGGGTACTATGTAACAGTGATTCTGGGATCCTGACAGCATTACCATGAAAACAGTGAAGTTTTCTAAGCAATTCACAGGTCCAGGATTTAAAATCAAAGTTTAGATTTCCACATGTTTGATTTCTTTCCATTAATCATCAACAACACTTTCATGGATGACAGCAACTAATGTTGTCAAGTTAGAGCAACTCTTAAAACTTTGAGCAACAGTTAACATTGTTCTTGTGGAAGTGAAGCATCATTGAAGTAATTATAGAATAAATGATTTGCCACAATAATTGACTGTTGGGTTTTAGCAGGTGCAATTTTGATTTTATTGCAAGGCACACATTAACATATACAATGCATAATTGTCATTTTCAAAAGTATGAGATACAAATACATGTTAAGGAACCTATGGATATACTTTTGTTTCAGAGAAGAAAATCATCTTAGGGCAAGCAGTCTGTGCCCTTTTTGGATGGGACTTTCACATTTACGCTGTATCATCCAAACAATTTTTGGTAAGAAAATAAATCTCATTGAAAAGACATACAACCATGGCACAGTGTTCTCTTTAAAAATCCTCCAATTTAAAGCCAGAAATTGTCTATATATAGTCTGATAATAGTTATACAAGCTTAGGAATTTTTATTTCTAAGATACATATATCACAGAATGGAATGATTTTCTTAAAATTATGTGAATATTTTATTTTTTCAAAACTGCTTTTTTTTTTTTTTTTTTTTGGACTAAGCCCGGCATTTTGATTTAAACTCTCAGGGATGTTCCTAGACGCGTAAGTCATCTGAGACACTCAGAGCATGTCTGTTCCCTCCTCACTGCTGCCCCAGCACAGCCCGTTCACTTCTCTGCACTTTCTCTGCCCCTTCATGAGGTCCTGTCTCTTCTAAGTCATTACCAGCATAGGAGGGTAGAATTCATGTGGAGATCCCATCTCAAGGTTAAACACGTGCTGTTCTGGTCTCAAACTGGGGAACTGGAACATCAAAAGATGGGAGATACTGAGAGCTAGTGGGCCTTGGGCAAATGGATCCTCTGGAATGGTGAATGAATGGCAGTATGATCACAAATGCCAAGGCAGGACACGCACACACACACGTGCACATACACACTTTGACAAAGAAACACATTGTGTGAGTCGTGTCTTTCCTATCATGTGATTCACTTTATCATTCCATTAAAGCAGTGCCCTGAAATGACATTTCCATCTTCTCTCCTTTTGCAGTTTGGAGAAGTTGGTATTAATGAAAACTGAGAAGACTGGAAGTAACATCCCTTCTCGGGTGTTACCTCTCTCTCTCGTTGTGCTATAGACTTACATTGGAAGAGATGCAGAAAAATTGAGGCAAAAAGTTCAGATTCTAATTACTCTAAGAGCAATTAGAGATGTGGGAGCGCGTGAGGTGCTAATCTAAGGACAGCACTCTCTGATTTCATTCCACAATTGTAGCTCCATTGTATTTTACACTGAGTAAGAAGCTACCAGGAAAATTTCCTGGGTTTTGGTATTCTGCAAAGAGGTTTTTATATTTCCTATTTCAGGGGGGTTGTTTCGGAAATACTCTCTATAAAGATATCTTTCCTACATGATAACCAAGATTTTTAACTATGGAGTTGTACAAACCAACATTTAAGCCAATCCTAGCTGCATTTAGTCATAACAATACAAAGACATCTAAGAATTTGAATAAAATTTAAGACATACTCATAAGAACACTTCATTTCCATTGGGAAAGTCTCTTCCCTGTGAGTCCTTTGTGTTAGGTGCCATGGCTATCTGGAATAGAGACAAACGTGGTAAGAGTAAAACCACATGGGAAACCCCTTCAATTCAAGTTTGTGTTTCCAAAAAGAGAGAGAAAGTGCATGGGTAGTAAAACGTACAGATGTAGTGGTGTCTGCAGGCATACAGGGCTTTCCATTTGATTTTTCTATTAAATTCCAGAGGGTGCTGCTCTAATAAGATATAGTCTTAGAGATGGATGTTATTTCTAAATTATCCTTTTATCTTTCCAGGCAAATTACATAAAAAGCCATTACCTCTGAAATCATAAGTTTCAGAGGGGAAAAAACAGGAAATTTATATGTCATCTAAAAATTTTACTAAAATTATCCTAAATGTGTTGCTCCCGGCACTGTCCTCAGCAGGTATGCCCTTCACAGAGCAGGGTGTATCCAGGAACCACAAGGGACAGAAAGTCCTCAGTCAGCATACATTTAGGAACAATTCTTTTGGCTGAAAGCCATAAAATAATATCTTGAGATCTACATAAGTGAAACATCTTTTTCCTCATAAATACAGAGAATCTGGTAACAGCAATCCAGTCTCAAAATATGCTGCAAATAAACTAGATTCTACCAAGGCTGCAACTTGGGAGTGAATTAAAGGTTTTGCACTCATTAGCACATGAGTTATAAGCACTGTTAAAAAACTAGGTGGTGTCCAGGGAGTCTGAAAAGAGATCTTGCCATGACCAACTCCAGTGAAATGTCATGGTATCAGCTCTTAATAACTCAGGGGATATCTGTCATGCCCTCAGGAATCACCTGGCTAGTAGGCAAATCCATTCTTTATTTGCACATAGCCCATTATTTACAGATAAAGATATTAATATACATATATTTTTTCCAGTGGTATTCAAACCACTTAACGTTTCTTGACATCAGAACATGCTTTATCATAAGATTATTACGAATAGGAAAGAACAGCATGCTGGGAAAAAATAACAGTTTTTAAGAAATTATGTTAAAAACCACCTTTTGCATGTTTAAATAATTTCATAAATATTCTGTTCTTCTTTCTGTGGGTGAACATCAGATGCCTCAGGTGTGAGTCCAAGTCGCACTTGAGCTGTAGTTCCTGCCATGAAACACGTGTCCACCCGGTGCAGAGAGCTGCCCAGAGGTCTGGGAATGGTTCTCCTTCCTTTTGAGATTGTTTCTGTCATTGTTAAACATCTGGGTGGGAGGCCCACTGAGCTCTGGAAGATTTTCTTTGCATAGGAAGGCCACAGGAGATGGGTGCTGAGTAAACGCAGGTAACCAGAAGGAACAGCCTGTTTCCTCTACGAGTCTGCCTGGCCTCTGAGCCCGAGAGAAGGGCGGCATTTGTGTTGTGGACCTTTAGCCCCCATCCCCTGCAGCTCTCGAGTTTCTACTGACCTGGAAGCCGGTGCAGTCTGCATTTTAGGACTTCCGACTGTGCGAGGTCAAAAAGTTTATGAAAAATTGTCCCTTTCCCTCTCAGACTGCAGTGGTAATCTGAGTTAAGCCCAGATCGTTGAACTCTTCTCGTCCTGAAGAACTGTAAGAAGACATCTCCACGACTAGTCATACCGGTTTGTTCCTCCCGTCCACGTCCCTGGTGTAGGCCGGGTCCTGCACTGTGTTTCTGACCCTGCTGGTGCTCTGCCGCTCCATCCGCACCTTCACGGGGAAGCAGAAGTCCCTGAAACACCGCTTGAAGTTTTCGTCCAGGAAGGCATAGAGGATGGGGTTGAGGCTGCTGTTGGTGTAGCCCAGGGCGATGCAGAAGTAGTAGCTGGAGAGCGCAGCCGTGCTGTGGGAGGTGCTGCCCAGCGCCTCCACCAGGATGAAGATGTGGATGGGCGTCCAGCACACGATGAAGACGGCCACCACCACCAGCACCAGCCTGGTGATGCGCCGCAGGTTGCGGTCTTTCTCCCGGGAGCCCGAGAGGAGCCGCACGCTCTTGAGTCGAAGGATCATCAGGGTGTAGCAGACGACGATGATGAGCACGGGGATCACGAAGGCGAAGACGAAAACGCAGATCTTCATGAACAGGTCCCACCAAGAGTAGTCGGCGTCCGGGAACTGCAGGGAACACTCGGTGACATCTGTGTCTGCGGGAGTGAACAACACCTGTCATTGCTACGGCCAAGAACGACCAGTGTCTGAAATGTGAATTTTAAGAGCTTGGATTGTGGATGGCCCCGTAGTGGTGAGACGCTGTTACCTGAAGTAGATCATCAAATTAGGAATGAATGCCATTATGTTAACTGTGCCTTCTTGGTGCACAGAGCAAGGTCGCTAGAAGTCACCACTGACTCACCAGTGTGGAAGCTGGTTTGTCACTTTATAGCATGGTACATATTTGTATTTCCATTTATTTACAGATCTACGGCTCTGGCAGTAAAGGCTAGCAAAGTTTATTTGTAGTAAATGGCTAAATACTTTGAATCTAGTCATTGAATTTAACAAAAGCCAACTTCCCTGAAAAACAGTAACTGGTTTACAAGAAACCATTATTTGGGTCTATAAACTTGGGATGCAATTTGTCTAAATCGGACCCAGGTATTGTGATATTTAATGGAACCAATAGTGCTCACCGTAATTAAGGACATTACTGAGACATGAGTAAAACTTTTGAAGGAGGAGGCAGAAGAGGATAAGGAGAAGAGGAGGAAATGGAGGAAGAAGAGAATTATCATCATCAAGAGAATTATGAGCAAATCGGGACCTGTTCATTTATACCAACATTACTGTGGACCTCAGATAAAACAAGTACCTTGACATGATTACTTTGAAAACTTTATCTGGAATGCTTCTCTTTGCTAGGTAGTGTTCCCTTGGGGTGACCTTCATGCCAGAAAGAGCAGGGACCCAGGATCAGCACCTTTTAAACCTCTTTCATGGGGACGCAGGAGCTCCCCCTCTCCCCAAGCACCAGCCAGCTCCCATTCTCTCTGTGATAAAAATATTTTCTTCTGATGTTAGAAAAATCTGCTTCAAAAATAGTGCAAGAATATTCTAAAATACTGAAACAGCTATATCAATAATGTTTTCCAATATATTTCAATGTGATCTTAATCAAATATCCCTTAGTAAATAGAATTACATAGTAAAACAGAATGCATCTTGTTAGAATTTTAATTATGCATAATTTAAAATACAAAGGATATAAAAATTTTGGACAATTAATAAAGATGACTATCTTACAGACCTTCCCATCATCAATTAAATACCAGATCAAACCTTTGAGGAGTAAATGAAAGCTTCCGGAGCAACTTATAATTTGTTATTCTCTAAAAGTCATTGCCCAAAGTGGTATTACAATGAAGACTGATAGATACTAACAAAGGTCCATTTTAATTTTGGTTTCAGTGTTCATGGGAAATGACTTTAAAATCATTTTTTAAAATCATGACTATTATCATAGAAAATATTTATTAAGCAATTATTGGTTGGGAGTGCATTACAAAAATCCTAGTTTAATATTTGACTCTGGCTCTTGATTATTAGTTGAGTGTGGTAGAACACAGCTTCCCTGACAGTAGAAAGCACATTTGGGGGGTTTTCTGCCTAATTGTAGTATTTCAGCACTGTCTTTTTCTGTGGCTGGCCTCAGCTTACATGTCACTTTAGAGAGATTTAGATACCCTCTCTACACATTATACTCACCCCATGACCTCCAAGACAGAACACTTCTGATTTATAACTATGTGTCACCTTCCTAATATGTTTCTCTCTATCTAGACTATGACTTGCCTTAGGGGAGGGACTGCCTGTGCCCTATGCCACATTAAATCCCTGGAATTTAGAGTGATACCTGGAACATATGGTGTCTTAAGAGAACAAATTGTGAAATAAATAAACAAATAAATACCCCATGGATACCAGATCCTTGAAAATGTGTATTACTTATAATAGTTACAATGGAAGAGTCACTTGCTGAGCCAAGCAAAGGCAGCATAGGGCTGATGTTTTTATTTGAACATACATATTTAACTCTGGGCACCAGCTTCCTCTTGAACAAATTGTCTTGCATATGATAGGAGCTCAATAAACGTTTGATAAATGGGTGAAATATCCAACAACAGCTACTTTTACAGGACACTGTGCTGGCGAGACACCAGGCCCTACTTTACCAGCTTTCCAGGCACTGACTCCTCAGATCTGGAAAACACTCAACATCCAATGTCAGAGTTGGAAATATCCTCCAGAAAAGTGATGAAGCCAAATTTACACCATTACAGAGGAAGGAGAGTGCTGAGACAATCAGCAAGAAATCCCAGGTCAGGCGTGCCATTTTTAGTACATGTTTCATTTCAGAAAAAAAGAGAGGCATTTTCAGGTTTAATTATCTATACAATTGCCTCAGTTCAAAAACTAGTCATTCTTTTCCTTTAATGTCAGAGGGCCAGGGCTCCTGCTAACACATATTCCAGTGTCTCACAGCTGCCATAATTAGAGTTAGTTCTAATAGCCAAACTAAAGCTTTTCTTGTGTGTATTTTGTTAAGAATAA
>CAUYQV010066970.1:0-24122 GCA_963574575.1 Galagoides demidoff
GGGGCTCTTCCTACAGCCCCCCCCACGCACCCAGAAGAGAACGTGGCCTGGTGATGACACAGTGGTGGGCTCTCCCTACATCCCCCCACACACTCAGAAGAGAACGTGGCCTGGTCATGACACAGTGGTGGGCTCTTCCTACATCCCCCCCACACACTCAGAAGAGAACGTGGCCTGGTCATGACACAGTGGTGGGCTCTTCCTACATCCCCCCCACGCACTCAGAAGAGAATGTGGCCTAGTGATGACACAGTGGTGGGCTCTCCCTACATCCCCCCCACACACTCAGAAGAGATGTGGCCTGGTCATGACACAGTGGTGGGCTCTCCCTCATCCCCCCACACACTCAGAAGAGAACATGGCCTGGTCATGACACAGTGGTGGGCTATCCCTATATCCCCCCCAAGCACTCAGAAGAGAACGTGGCTTGGTGATGACACAGTGGTGGGCTCTCCCTACATCCCCCCCACGCACTCAGAAGAGAACGTGGCCTGGTCATGACACGGTGGTGGGCTCTCCCTACATCCCCCCCAAGCACTCAGAAGAGAACGTGGCCTGGTCATGACACAGTGGTGAGCTCTCCCTACATTGCCCCACACACTCAGAAGAGAACGTGGCCTGGTGAGGACACAGTGGTGGGCTCTCCCTACATCCCCCCATGGAGCCCTCACTAGATTCTGCTGTTCCTGTTTTATCCCGCAGTCTCAAATTTTTGTGTGTGGGGGTGTGGGGGAGCTGAAATATTTTCAAAGAAATCCCAGACTTTATAAATAAGAATTTTGAAAAAATAACTACAAGCCATCTTGACATCTAAAAAAATTGACAATAATTCTTTTACCTTGCACTGTATTCAATTGTCCCTGCTCATCTCAGAGGTGATTTTTCACAACTGGTGTGTGTATTACTTTGGATGGTAAGTTTCCTGAGTGGCTTTTCCTCTGTAACAGGTCCTCCTCACTGATTTTCATTTCCATCTTATTTATTTCTTGAATGAACAGGCCATTCGTCCTGCAGACAGGCTGTGGAATGAATGAGTGAGTGAGTTAGTGAATGAGCATGTCTTTGCAGGCAAAGTGGGCAAGTGCAGCCTCAGGCCTCAGGGGGTGTATACGACCCGTGTACTTGAATTTACTTATTGATTGTTTTTTCCGGAAATCCTTATTTCCTGAAACTTGTGGAAAGAGCTGACCTCTCTGGCAGGAAACGTGGAAATGGCAGCCCGTCATGTAAGCATCTGCACCTCCCCATCCTGAGCTGGACTTCTTGGAGAGGATGGGCATTATTTATGGAGATGTCCGAGTGACAGGGGGAACTTCTGGCCAGGAACTGCCAGTGGTGTCACATCCTTAACCTGGCTGACATCGGAACGCCCTGGGGGGAGCGTTTCTCCAGGAAAGGATGGTGGGTCAGGAGCCCCCATGGCGTCTTTTCAAAGCAATAATAAAGATATCAGAAGGGCAATCTGTCAGGCACCGCTGCTACTGGGCCTTGCTGAGACCGGGCAGATGGTGCAGGGAGAAGGATGGGACTGAGAACCAGATGTTCAGTTTCCTGAAAATAGATATGTCAGGTCTTTGGGGCTGTCAGGCGCCCCCTCATTAGCCCATCAGCCTAAATGGAGCCATTGCACACTGACATCTTACTTAGCTGTGGCACCTGGCAAGGGACCTGGGTCCAGAGCCATCCAGCCCGGGACTCCAGCCTGGGGTTTGAAGGGGCTGGGCAGGGAGGGCTGCAGGGGCCTGTCCTTTCCCTTTTGCAGATGAGGAAGCTGAGACTCAGGGAGGGGAAGGATGATGGCGATTCAGTGGCGGGGACAGATTGGACTGGGTTTCAGCGCAAGGGCCTGCAGAATGTCCGTGTCACTAGGGACCCACACAGGAGGCAATGGCCATCCAGGTGCTTCTGATCTGCCCTTCCCCTTTCATCTTTGCCGTATCCACGGAGGACCTGCCTTTGGACTTACCTTTCTTTAAGCACATTCAATTGTTTTCTCTTAAATAAATGGTAATCTGATAAACTATTTTAAAAAGCAACAACTCAAGCATCATACGGCAAAAATGAAGGTAATCAGAAAAACAAACTCAATGACTTCTAAGTGATGATGGTGACTGCCAGTGAGCCTGCCTGTCTTGGGACGCCCGGCCCAAGGCCTGTTCTCTTGGTTAATAAAGAGAGTAGGCAAGCGTCAGAGGGTGCTAGGGACAGGCCAGCACCACTGTGCAGTGGTCAGGGGGAATGGAAGACTCTGGAAACAACCTTCTCACCAGGCCTCCAACATTACTAAGTATTCTGGTCTGGGCCAATGTCACCTTACGGGAAACTCAATGATGAGCAGGGAACCCAGCCCCAAAGAGAAAGGGGGACTTGCTCGAAGTCACCCTGCAGGGGGCTGGTTCTAAAAGCCTCATTTCTAGGGTGCCCACTCTACTGCCCAGCAACCACTGGGTTCTGCCCCCACCCCCGCCCCCGCCACACCACGTGACCTTGAACCTCGCAGAAGCACCTGCCATCACTGAGCCTCAAGTTTTCTCGTCAGTACAACAGGAACAGTCAATCTCCCTTTCCTAGGTTGGTTGTGAGATGTTATTAAGGGAGGATTATTCGTTCAACAGATACTCACTGAACCTTGTATGTGAGGTGCATGGAAGGTTCTCAACCTGTGGGGTGTGACCCACAGGAACTGTATTAAAGGGCCACGGGATTGGGAAGGTTGAGAACCCCCGCTGTAGGGCTTCCTTCTCTTCTAAAAAGACCCCACAACATAAAAGGCACCAGGTATTAATGCCCACTCTGTACTACCAGGTGGTAAAGGCTTTATCTGCTTGCAGTGCTGTACAGTAGGTGTGATGCAAACATTTAGCCAGCGAGGAAACTGAGAGTGTGAGACACGGTGTTTGCTCCAGTATCAAGAGATACTTTGAAGAGTAAATAAGCCAGAAGCTCCCGGCCAATAGGGCACTGCTGGGTCTTGCCTAGGGCCACCAGTCTTGATGCCAATGTCCAAGCTGCCTGCTGGCAATTTTAAGATTCAAGGAGCTGAGCTTCCAGCTCTGGGAGAAGAGCAGAGGCGGTCTCTGAGCCCCTTGGGGAGAAGATGTGTAATTATTTCTGCTGATTGAATGCTCTGACAGAAAGAAAGAGGGAGGAGGGAACAATTAGCCCTGCTTTGCAGGCCGTTGGTATTTCTCTTGCAGGGAGCACTGCAGGCCGAGACGCTGTAATTAGGCCTTGGTAATAATAGGCTCGGTATCTCCCGCACCCAGTCAGAGAGAAGAATCCATCTTATGGGTAATTGCAGGGTTGGCGGTCTCTGAACGTCTCTTTCCGCTAGCCTGGGCCTTTCCCCGGGGGAGCTGGCAGGGCTTTCTGAGCCAACAGTGCCTGGGCTGGAGTGCAGGGAGGGGTGAGTCTGGAGGAGCCTCCCCAAGAGGTAGGGTGAGGGGCTCCACTGGCCTACTCCCTACCACCTCCTGGTCCAAACGTGCATCACTGCCTGGATCACTGCCGTGGTCTCTCACCCTCCTATCGCCAGAAGGGAAGCAAGTAAACCAGAAGTCACACTGCCTCTCTCCTCTGCTCCACACTCACCATGGCTCCCACCTTCCTCAGAGGCAGAGACAAAGCCCTCATGATGGTCTGCTGGCCTACATCTTCTGGACTGTCCCCCTGTCCACCTCCCCCTCGGTCACTCTGCCCACTGGCCTCCCAGCTGCTGCCACAGCGCTTGCCCTCAGTGCCCACTGCCGGGCCTTTGCACTGGCTGTGCCCTCCTTGCCGAGCCCCTCCTCCAGACCCTGCTCCTTCACCTCCTTCAGGTCCCCACTTGCAGCTCTCCCTTCTTAGCACCATTTGCTCCAGGGCCTCGATGCTTCTTATTGGCCTTCCCTGCTGCCTTATTTTCTTCCCAGCTTCTCATCTTCTAACTCACCACAGATTTTCCTCATCACTCTCTGTCTCCCCACAAGGCTGTCCGCTCCATGTGTCTGGTAGCTTTGCTGCTGCACCCCTGAGGGCAGAAACTGCCTGTCACGTAGTAGGTGCTCAATAAATGACACACAGCTTGCCAGATTTGCAGCCCATGTGTTCTTCTATGCCACCCAAAGTTCTGGTCATTGCCAGGGCTCCACGTGGAGGCCCCCTCCTGCAGGAAGCCTGCCTGGAATCCCCCGTGGGCCTCGCCCTCCCCTGCCAAGGCCTGTCAGGAGCATTTGCCTCCTCGCTACTCAGCCACCATCTCTTCCCAAGTCTGTGGCCATGGACTCCTCTAGGGCTAGGGGTCCAGGCTGGGTGTCCTCTGGGTCTCTAGAGACCAGCATTAAAATTAATCAAGAGCATTCCATGGCCGGGCACTGTGCTGTGTACCCCACCTGCACCCTCTCACTTCATTTCAAAGTAACCCCACTAGATATAAGGTAGGTACTTTTACCATCACCTCTATTTTTTTAAAACACGGGTTCTTTTAACCAAAGGGGTTAAAACTATTTTGCCAACATACACACCCTTCTCAGTTAAAAAAAATATAGATCCCCATTTTCTGCAATCTATTCATTTACAAATTAGGTGCTAGTTTTTATTTATAAAGTTTAAAATATATATTTAATTAAATAATATACTAAATATTAAGTAAATAATGTATTATTACCATTTATTTATCTTTGTAAACATGTGTTGGTGTTTATAATAATATCAGAGAAATAGATAACAGTAAGGAGATGGTCTGCGTGTTCTTTCCACGGTGGGCCTTACACGGCCTCAGGCTGCACGGCCCATTTCAGAGCCAACAGGCCGCGGTGAGTGGAGCAGAGAGCGAGGGGATGATCAGAGGCGCTGGAACCAGACTGCTTGGTTCATTCTTCACTTACTAGCTGTGTGTCCTCAGGAAAACTGCTTAGCCTCTTTGAGGCCCAGCTTTCTCAGCAGGTAGGGCAAGAGCCTTGACTTCACAGGGCTGTGGTGCAGCGTCAGGATCTGCTTCTGACACCCCCTTGTCAGGGCCCCGGACTGGCCAGGTCTCAGGCCCGGCTTAGGTAGGTTCCAGACACGGACCGCTAAGCTACCTTGCTCAGGAACAGTTTCTCTTAGGTGCCTGAGGACTATCTACTTTAGCTGGGGAAAGAGAGAGAGTGTGTGTCTTAGAGTAAAACAGTCTTCTTAGCATAGATAGATCTTGGCAGAGCTTGGTAATCTTCAGCAGAGAGACACCGTGCTGGCGTTCTGCAGGCAGGAGAGGAGACAGAGTCAGAGTAAGTGTGTCCGTGATAGACTGTGCATGCCTTTTGACTGCCTTCTCCTCCAGCCTAATATAAGGCTGATCTCGTGCCTCTCAACACCATAGCTGTAGAGACTGCCAATGCACCACTGCTCTCATCTCGCGAGCTCTCTCATGCTAGTTAGAACCAAACTCTCTCCATGCCCTTTTCACCAAGGTGTTCCATTACAGGTATTTCCTATAACTCTCACTCCTCCTAGCCATAGGCTATACGGGCTGCTACAGTGCAGGTTAAATGGATCCCCTATACAGTTTGCTTAAAATAGGGCCCAGTGTCCTGTTAGCCATTACTATTAGAAAAACATTTCTTTCTGGAAATAAGGCTGAAAAAATGGTCAGGGTCAGGATTTGTCCTCTTAAACAGTAAGTAGGTCTAGCAACTTTCTTTTTTTGACATGGAGTCTCACTATATTGCCCAGGCTGGCATTAAACTCCTGGGCCCAAGCAATCTCCCTGCCTCAACCTCCGAGTAGCTGGGACTATAGGTGCATGCTACCACACCACACTGGGCTCCAGGGCCAGCAATTTGGACAGAAGGCAACTAAGTTACCAGGAACATCCTTGGCCAAAAGAATGCAGGAGAGAACGCTGGTCATCAGCCCCCCTGCTCAGTGTTAATGCTGATTCACACCTGGAGGGGAAACCCATCTTTGTTTCAGCATGTTACAAGACAGGGTGGATTAGCTTGTGTATGCCCAGACCAGGTTCCCTGTCTGTATAACGGGAGAACCGTGTGCACTGGCTGAGGGCAGGAGGCTCAGATGATCTAATGGAGGTGAATGTGCTTTGGCGGGTAAAGGAGGTGGTGGGCCTTCTCTGCCACCTCAGAGGTGCAAACCTGAGTGGCTTTAGCAAGGATGTTCCTTGTCAGGTCATCACTTATTTACCTTCTGTCTAAATTGCTGGCCCTGGAGCCCAGCATGGTGGAGTGCACCTCTAGTCCCAGCTACTCAGGATGCTGCTGTGGGAAGATTGAGCCCAGGATTTTAAGACCCGTCCAGGCAATGTAGCAAGAACTCATCTCGAAAAAGAAAATTACTAGACCTATTTCTTGGTTTAGGAAGACAATTTCTCCCCCAAGTAATCTGAAGGAAGATCATGCTGTTTAAACAAAACAAAAACAAAGAAAACAAAATCCCAGATCCTACCCTAGTCTGGTCCCCTTGGAATCTTGGAGTTTGGGGCACAAAAATCTTTATTTATAACAAGTTTGCCCAGAAACTCTACTGCACAGCTGATGTGGAAATGGCCATTTTACATAATTCATGTTGCCTGCTTTATAATTTTTGAGAGATTCAGAATCTCTCTTTGTTAGGGGTTATAGTCCAGTGGCAAAAATCAGACAGGGCTAAGGTTCAAATTTTATTTGCAGCATGACCTTCCATGATTTACCTTATTGCTCTGAACTTCAGTTTTCCCATCTGTAAAATGGAGATAGTAACAGCATGTGTCTTCCTAAAAAATGAGGTCCAACTCTAGCAGAGGCCTGGCTGGGAAGGGCTTCATAAGTGGGGACACAGGTATCACCATCATAGCCATCCTCGTTGTCAGTGGGGGTTGCTTATGTGTCACATGTAAACTATTTCTTCTAGGAATTTTAATTCAGAAAAAAAAAAAAGCTTGGATGCCACAGAAAAGAAAGTCCTGCTCTACCAGCTCAGAGCAACATAGCAAACAAGTCATCAGCTAACTACACGCAGAGGGGCCTGGAAGCAGAATCAAATTCTTCCTCTGTCTACACGTGACCCTAAAGGTGTAATGTGCTGTGTCTGGTGTCAGAACCCATTAATCATCTCCTCTCTCTCTTTTTTTTTTTTTTAGATATAAGAATGACTACATAAACAACACCAAAAGTGGAACAATAGTAGGGCAATATATTAAAGCATGGATCCTGTTCTTCAATGCAAACACATTTTAAACTTTCCAGTAAATTTAGAATGGGCTGTCACACAACTTGACGTTAGCAAAATCCTGGATACATATAGCTACTCTTAGGTTTTTAATTGCCTGGAGTATCCCCACCCAGGGGTCTGGCCTTGGTAAATCCTTTCCCCCCTCATTAGTGTGTTATAAATAATTTTTAATTGGGTGAAAGGTAATTCAGCAGGTCCCGGGATGGGAGCTGTCAATAATAAAATAAGAGCTCACTAAAGAAAAACTGGAAGCTGGGACTTAGTATCATGAGAACATGCTAAGCCTTCAAGGGAGGTTTGATGTTTTTCCATGTCATTTTTAAAATGATCTTATGCAAAGCGGTCATTGCATGTGTAATAATCCTGACAGTTTGTTTGAAACGTTTTTGTGTGTGTTTTCATAGCAAATATTATTGGAGCAAATGGCAAAAGAATACTTTGCCCCTGAGATCTTGCTCTAGAGCATTTATACTTAGGTTATTTACTATTTCAAACAGTCAGTGAAAACGTGCCTTTAAAAAATCAGCTCAAGATCAGGGGTTTGGCATCCTGGCTTTCCAAAGTAGTGGGTAAATTGGATAATGCAAGGAATTTCTGTGACAGAGGCCCCCTAGTTTTTTGGCCAAAGAAAATGAATTTAAAAAGTTTCCTTACATGTACCTCTTAGGAAGGCAATATTATTCTCTAGGCATTAATCCATGGTTCCAACAAAGTCCTGTCCATTCTTTTAGCCAAATGTCTTGTCCAAGGGCTATTAATGTCTGAAGTAGCTTATCTTTTCCAACATTTTTGAAAGCCATTAAATCTTCTAGTTCTCAAGATGGGGAAATATACATCCTGACCCTTTTCATCTTAAAGAAATCAAGGTAAGCCACAGTCTTCCTAAATTATCTTCAAAGGAGTTCGAACTCTGGAACATTCAGGGTGAACTTGACTGTCCTGTAGCCCATTGCTACAACCTATACTGTAGTGCTTCTTAGCATCTCTGCAGAAGAATCACACAGAGGGCACCTGCATCAGGATTTGCAGTTTCTACCCTCAGAATTTTGGATATAGGAGGTTTAGATTGGGGACCTGGAGTCTGTGGCTTATCCTGATTCTCCTGGTGACTCCTGTGCAGGAGGCCCAGGGACCACAATTTGAGGAACAGCTACTTGCCAGCCCCTGTCTATCTTATTTTTAGTACTGGGCTTATGTAGTCCATTAAGAGTTCTGGGTCTTTAATATTACTGCACCACTGACAAGATGATTTATCACTTTGTGGGTCACTGCAATAGAGATACACACAAATATCTGTGGAATGTCATCAATGGTATTTTCATGGAGGCCCATCATGAAATGAAAATATGCACAGTAATGTGGTAACACCCTTGTCAGATTTTAACAAAAATCCAGATATCTCTCTCTTAACTGCTTGAGTTTTACAGCACATTCTGATCTCTGATAAAGCAAGGTGTTAGCCTCTCCAGGAACGTCCTGTTTCTTTTTGGCATGTATTTTGTGTGTGTGACATATAACACATATATGTTGTACAGCATACAAAAACATACAATAATAATGAATGCCATGCAGCAAGACACTGCCACATGTTGACACAAACACAGCTGGGAGACACTGATATACCAAGGTTGTGGAACCTTACTGAGTTGTTTGTACAGTGCTGTGAATGTAAGTGCATGGTGGCAAGTTCATGAACTTAACTGTCAGTGTTCATATGACCACAGCTCTGATGGCCATTCCAAAAAAAGAGTTCCAAAATTGCTTTGAAAAGTGGATGAGATGCTGGTGTTGGTGCACAGCTTCCCATGGGTAGTAGATGGAAGATGTCCGTAGTGATATTCAGCAATGATGTATGTAGCACTTTTTCTAGGACGAGTACGTGAACTCAATTGTCAGACCACATGTATGGTTATTTATTGTTCTTTTTCTTTTTATGTTGTTTAGTAGGCCCTCACAGGGTTCAAACCCACCACCCCTGGTGCATGGGGCTGGTGCTCTAACCATTGAGCTATTGAAGCCTAGCCACATTTTCTTTTAAAAATTGAGATATATATCACATTCCATCAAATTCATCATTTTCAAGTGTTCAAATTGAACACTTTCTAGAATATTCATGGGATTGTATAAGCTGAATGTTGGCACCCCCAAAGAAACCCTGTACCTGTTAGTTATACTCCTCATCGCCCCAAGCAACCACTAATTTACTCTCTGCCTCTATGGATTGGTCTAGCTTAGACATTTCATATAAATGGAATCATACAAAACGTATGGCCTTTGGGTCAGGTTTCTTGTATCTGGTACTGGTTTATCTGGTTTTCCAGGTTCATTCTGCCTTAGTGCATCCCACACTCTATTCCTTTTCATGTCTGTATAATATTCCAGTGTGCAGATAGATCACAATTCATCTGTTAACCAGTTGATGAATATTTGGCTTGTTTCCAAATTTTGTCTGCTGTTATGAACATTTGTGTACAAGCTTTTGCGCAAACATACATTTTCAATTCTCTTGAGTATATATACCTAGAAGTGGAATTGCTCAGCCATATGGCAACTCTAATGTTTAATTTTGGAAGAACTGCCAGACTTTTTTTCACAGTGGCTGCATTATTTTACAAGGAATACATGAGGGTTCTGGTTTCTCTGCATCCTGGCCACACTGCCTACTATCTGTTTACTATCTAAATGATGATGGCTGCATCATTTTATTAGGAGTGCATGAGGGTTCTGGTCTCTCCTCATCCTGGCTGACACTGCCTACTATCTGTCTTTTTGATTTATAGTCATCTTAGTGGGTATAAAGTGATACCTCATTGTCGTTTTGATTTGCATTTCCCTATGACTAATGGTATTGGGTATGTGTTTTTATGTGTTTATTATCCATTTGTTGAAATATCTATTTAAATTGCACAGTTTAAAATGGATTTTTTGTCTTTTGTTGTTAAATTGTAAGAGTTCATTATTCTGAATACTAAATCCTTATTATATATATGATTCACAAATATTTTCTCCCATTCTGTGGGCAATTTTCACTTTTTTTTTAGAGATAGGGTCTCACTGTGTTGACCAGGTTAGCTTCAAACCCTGGGGCTCAAGTGATCTCCTACCTCAGCCTCCTGAGCAGCTGGAACTACAAGTGTGTACCACGGCATCTGACTGCAGTTTCTTGATCTCTTTTGAGGCACAGAAGTTTTTAACTTTATAAACTCTTTTATTATTATTATTTTTATTAAATCATAACTTTGTACATTGATGGGGTTCAGTGTACTGCTTTGATATATGATGTGAAATGCTTACATTGAACTACATAACACATCCTTCACAATTATACTCATTTCTTAATAGTTTTGAAATGTACCATTGCAAATACCCTCCCTCCCCCCACATTCCCCCTCCCCTTCCCTATCTCTCTTCTTCCCTTCTACTTCCTGGGCTATAGTTATGTTTTGCCATTCTATAAAGTCTTATTTACTTATTTTTTCCTTTGGTTACTTATGCTTTAGTTGTCACATAGGAGTGGCTGACTTTGAGCCCCTTACATAGCTGTAAAATATTGGGAAAGCTACTCACAATACCAGTTCCCCCATCAGTAAAACGGAGGTGGTTATAAGAGTATATACCCCCCTCTGTGGTTAGAGAACTAAATGAGGTAAGACTGGGAAAATGCCCAGAAAAGTGCCTGGCACATGGTGAGTTCTCAGTAAATACTAGGTTTGAGTTGCCACCTCCATCACCATCATCATCACCATTGCCATCATCCAGGCTTTCTCCAAAGAGTGAAATAGAGGTTTGTGAATTAAATGACTTGAGTCTATGGACACTTTTGTTTGTCTCTGCAACATCCACTGCCCCTTCTCTGGCAAGGAGCCTCTTTTCTTTTTCCTTCTTCCTTCCTTCCTTCCTTCCTTCCTTCCTTCCTTCCTTCCTTCCTTCCTTCCTTCCTTCCTTCCTTCCTTCTTTCCCTCCTCCTCCTTCTTCTTCTTCCTCTCTCTCTCTCTTTTTTTCTTTGAGACAGAGTCTCACTGTCACCCTGGTAGCGTGCTGTGGCATCATAGCTCACAGTAACCTCAAACTCTTGGGCTCAAGTAAACCTCTTGTCTCAGCCTCCCCAGTAGCTGGGACTACAGGTGCCCCCTACAATCCAGCTAGTTTTTCCATTATCAATAGAGATAGGCTATGGCTCTTGCTCAGGCTGGTCTCAGACTCCTGAGCTCAGGCAGTCCACCCACCTCAGCCTCCCAGAGCTACTGTGCCAGGCCTAAGGGGCCCATTTTCTTTGTGAATTTACCCTCCCCTATGGTCCTGGAGGGCTCTACTCCAGATCCATGGCCTTGGCCCCAACCAATCAATGCATACTTGCCTAACCACATGATTGGCTCAAGGAATCACATAACTGAGGTCTGGCCAATGAGAAATTACCAGACTCAATTCTAGAGCTTTGAGCTCTCTTTGCTCTCAAGCTCCTTGAGCTGAAAAGGGGTCATGATAATACTTTTGCAGACCTCCCTTCACCAAGAAATAGGAGTCTTCTTGAGAATGGAGCCATGCAGAGGGGGCTACAGGGTCTGCCACAACACCTGGCTAGTTTTTCTATTTTTAGTAGAGATGGCTCCTTCTTGCTTAGGCTGGTCTCCGACTCCTGAGCTCAGGTGTTCCACCCGCCTCAGCCTCCCAGAGTGTTAGGATTATAGGTGTGAGCCACCCTGCCCATTTATTTTTACATTTTCAGAGGCCTGATGGAACGCAGTGGCGTGATCACAGTTCACTGAAACCCCAAATTCTAGGGCTCAAGCAATTATCCTGTCTTGGTCTCCTGAAGTGCTGGGAATATTGGCATGGGCCACTGTACTTAACCTCTAGATGCATTTTTAACAGAACTTACACATGCCACTTATGTAAAATACAGTTCATTAACTGCTGTAATATCAAGATACTTGGCATATGACTAGCTTATATGTATGGATGCCTGGGAAACTCTGCTGGAAACTTGGTCGCCTGCACTTCTCCTCATCTACCACAGGGTCTGAGTGCAACCAAGCTGTCTTGTGCCAGCACTGCCACCCTGTGGCCAAATAGCATCTGACTCCATGTCTTTCCCATACCTATCTTTGCTGTGTCCCAGGAGAGAATTACTATTACCTGTTCCCTTGTATCCTTTTTATTTGTAATCATCTCAGTGTAATTAAGGCAATTTGGTAGATTGTGTTTTGCTTTGGGAGCTCATTTGATCTTCCCTCAACCTTGGCTCTGCCCCTACCTGTTCTATAGACAGTGGAACCTTGTGCCCTTTTCTGGGACAGACCCCCTTGGCTTTAAAGTCAGACCTGCTGTCCTCTTTTTTAAAACAATTAAGTTACCCATATTCCTTTCCTTTCCTGAAATAAAATTCACAGATAATATTACCTGAAACCCATAATTTAAATAATTCAATATAATGCCCTATTTGTCACATTAAGGTGAAAGAATAGGGAAAATAATTTTTAATAAAATAATATGAATTTCCTTACAGAAATCCTGAGCAGGACTTCCTTGGAAGAGAAAGTTGTTAAATGATTATGCCTATTTAATAATGAATATGTTAGGATTTAAGAGACATAAGACACGCTAGCCGAATAACATAACACTTTGAAATAAAGGGCTAAAAATATACATTTATACATATGCATAGAATTCGCCATGAATATAACAGCTGCAAATGCAAACAGACACAGGGGTGCTTCACTGGGAACTGCAGGTGATTTTCTGAAGGGTGAACAACACTTGAAAAATAGAAAGTGGAGCCACCCCTGATTTACCCAGTGGCTCCATTCCTAGTAAGTTCATGTACATTAAAGCCACACTGATTAAATGAAAAAATTAAGTGAGATTCCAGGCATCATAAACAGTGATGCTTGACATTACAGATGCCCAGCATCTGGGGATCCAGTCTGCCCACAAACTACTGGTGGATATAAAAGCCCTATAAATGTCACAAGTCCCTGGAGTGATACAACTCCCTTTGAGAAACTTTAGTTTGGAAAAGACTCTTACAGTTCAGGGCCAGGGTCGACTCTGTGTCGTCAAGGGCAAACTACTCAGCTCACAGAGCCTTGGTTTTCTCCTCTATAAAACGGGGCTCTTGGATGTTTGTTAAGATGGTGTGTTGATACCTGGAAGGTGCTCAAGAGGCAGAAGTTCTCTCCTCTCTCCTGTGGTCCTCCACTAGGCCTTGCAGCCCCTGCCCCTTCTTTTCACTCCAGAAAGCTGGGCATCAGGGCCACCTATCCCCAACTGTTTCCAGAAGCTTCTGTGAGTTGGGCTTGCATGCATCTGAGCTCTCTTGCCTTCATAAGGCAAGTGTCACCCAAAAACCTGACCCCAACTCTGGTTGTCTCTGATTCCTTTGCTCAAACATTGCTTGAGCAACTGCTGTATGCCCCCAAAGCTTGTGAGTGTGTGAAAGGAAGTCACTTACTGGGGCTCAGACATAAGGTTCAGCATAAGCTCTGTGCTGTTTAAAGGCAACAAGGAGAGTTTCCTGTACTGAGCAGGGTGGGAAGAATTTGGACATAGAGTTCTGAGGAGGGCATGTGTATAGAAGTGTCGGGGTCAACATCTGAGAGGCTGGAATACAAGAGGGGATCATAAAATCACTCTGTTTGCAAATTCAGGTTATACCCACTCTGATCTCATCATTGCAATGATGCCTCAAGCAGTGATCCTCCTGACTCCTTATTTCAAAATAAAATATCTCCCAAATTCACTATTGACCTTGTTTGTCCATGGCTCCCATCTCCCTTTGGACACTCTGGTCTTTGGTGACTTGCACCTGCTAATTATTCTGGCTGCCACCCTATTAATTCCTGCTGTACCCTCTAGTTCACTTATTTCTTCATTCAACAAATATTTACTGAGCACTTACCGAGTATCAGACCCTGCTCTAGAGACCAGCCACAGAGTAGTGAATCTGAACAGAGAAATTCCTGATCTCATGAAACCGATGTTCTGGTAAGGACACAGAAGATAAACAAAACACACAAGTATAAGACTGCAGGTGGGCTTAAGAGCAGATAAGAAAAATATAGCAGGATCAAAGGACAGAATGTGAGAAAAGAGTTTTTAAAATATATATTTTAAAATTTAAAGGTTTATCAGATAGTATCTTGTCTTTCCTGGCTTAAAAAATCCAAATTTTGTTGTGTGACAGTTTGGTAACTAATTCTGATGATGAATCCTGATTATATTTGGCGGGTCTTGGTTGTCTGCCCTTTGTTAGGGATTGGTCCAGGAATGGACCTGTGACCCCATTTTGGCCATTAGGATTTAAGAAAAGGACTGCCAGCGGCTTCTGGAAGCGTATAGAGAAAGTTTTCTGTTCTCCATACTTTTTGCTTGAGCTGTTACCACAGAGGATGTGATGTTGGGTGCTATAGTAGCCATCTTGTGACCATGAGGAATGATAACATTGAGACAAAAAGTGGCAGAGTGTAAAATTAGAAAAAAAATTATGGCCTTAGTAACATTGAACCCCTAAATAAGCCCAGGGTTCTTACCCTGGACCTTCTTATCTCAGTCAATAAAACTTCCTAAGTAGGTGACAAACAGCTTTATGGTTCCTACCTTATGATGGTTCAACTTAGATTTTTCGACTTAACCATGATGCAAAAGCAATGTGCATTCAGTGGAAACCATACTTTGAATCCCATAAAACCATTCCATTTTTCATTTTTAGTATGGTATTCCATAAATTACTTGAGATATTCAATACTTAATTATAAAATAGGCTTTGTGGGAGGCGACTTTGCCCAACTGTAGCTAACATAAGTGTTTCAAGAACGTTCAAGGTAGGCTAGTCTAAGCTGCAGTGTTCTGTAGGTTAGATGTAGTAAGTGGGTTTACTGTAAGTTGAGGACCATCTGTACTGACTTTGGACTTCCCTCGTCCCTCAGGGAAGACAGGCAGCTGGAGGAAGCCAAGTGGCTGGAGTCCTCAGGCCGGTGGTGGTCTCTCATCTCAGGCAGTGCCTTCTGTTTCCTGCAGGTGCCAAGGCATGCACCATCATCTCTCTGCACCACATGGAGGGCTAGGAAGTCTGGGAAGCACCGTTTGTCCTCAGGGACCTCCCTCTATGCCTGCCATCTGGAATTCTTCCTGCTCCCCAACTTCCCCAACCCAATCTACTTCTGTGTCTTTATACATGCTGTCCTCTCTGTCTACCTGCCCTATCTACTTATCTCTTTCTGGAAAATTCCTATTTACCCCTCAAAGCACAACTGGAGACCAACTGTTGAGTGTTCCATAGAAGTCTTCTGAGTCTCCAGACTTCTGCTCCAGAGTCTCTGTATGCTCCACCACACATTCCCATTAGCTGGCAGCCTCTCCTTCTGTGGACTGGGCCCTCCCCAGAGCCCCAAACTGGGTTTCATTGATCTCTCCTCGCGCAAGGCCTCAAGAGCTCAGACTAGGGGCTACTTTTGTGGTTTAGATAAACGTGCAAGATGAGTGAATGAATGAACGAAGGATTGAGTAAATTTCCTCTGCCGCCAGACTGAGGCAGAGGCCAGGATGGCCTCTCCTCTGAGCAGGACGCAGCCCAAAGGTGGTACTGGCACAATTGTTGTTGCAAGGGTTGAAGTGACTCTGCAAATGTAGGCCAGGCGGCCTGCTGCTGGTGGGCGGGTGGAGGCCTGCCCGCACTCAGCCTTCTGCTCCCTCGGGTCTCACTTCTTTGCCTGCTTCTCCAGCTGCCTCCCGCGGGCCAGTCCCACCCTCACTCCACCTCCAGCCCTGTGCCAGCTGAGTTATCCTCTCTGCCATCTCCTTCCCTCACAGGTGCTTGGGGGCTGGGATGGGACTGGAGTGTGAGATGGGTGATGCCCCTTGCTGCTCTGGGGAAAATTAATTAGTCTGGGTTCTGCAAATCACTTTGAAGACATAAATTTAAAAAAAGGAAGAAAGAAAGAAAAAGCAAGGAAAGGAAACAGAAAATACACAGTCCCTTATTGGAATGATTGTTACCTTGAGGCTTACCTCTCCCCTGTGCAGGGCAGGGCAGGCACCCATCATTCCATCCCATACCTGTTTTTCTAGAAAACCCATGTTCTGAAACCCCACTGCTCTGGTGCACAGTGCAAGGAGGTGCAAGGAAATGTATGTCTGTGTCCTCTTTCCCACTGGGACCCGCAGCTTCGGAGCTGGATTAGGAGTTCCAGGCTGGTGCCGCCTGCCTGGGGTCCAACCTCTCTGAACCTCAGTGTCTCCACAGAATGAGGATTGTAGTGCTTCTGGTGCATGACAGGTGCTTGGTAAGCAGGGCTTCCTGGCTGACTTGGGATGGAGTAGACAGAGACTGGGCAGCCCCCGGTAAAGGCTAGGCCTGTTGTCTGGGCCTGGTTCCCAGCTGCTCCCCGGGGACCACCCAGCCAGCCTGCCTGCTACGGGGCAAACTCCAGCTCAGAACTGAGGAACAGCTGACAGCCTTGGGCAGTGAGGATGCCAGCTTCCTGCCCACAGTCGGAAAGGCCTTGACGGGCTATGCTGGGCCCTGGGTAGGCAATGTGGTGGATGATTGGCATTATACCCCAAGACTGGAGTTATCTATTTCAGATGCCCTGGAATGTTCCCCTTGCCCTTTCTCAGAGTGGAAACTGAGGCTTGGAGAGGCCTGGCCTCTGGATAAGTGATACCCAACTGGGTTTCCTGGCTTCAAACCCCAGCTGGGCTAGGGGAGGGGTGGCTGGTAGGCAGACAGGTGAGCTTTGGCAGAGGAAAGGTCTGGAAGCTTTCATATGGCTTCAAAAGTTTGGCATGGGAGTTTGAGGTGGGTGACTCTTCCTCCTTGGACCCCTCCCTCCTTCAGGTCTTGGCATACCTGCCAGGCAACAGGTGGGCCTCAGAACCAGCTGGTTTATGGCTCCAGGTGAGCGCTCGTGGGCCCCCCACTGAGGAATGGGGGAAGGGAAGCTGTGTTGTGGGCTCCAGATGAAAGTCCAGAGGTCCCCCCCACCCCCACTGCTCTGCACCTGGGCCCAGCTCCAGGCCCATTCCATCTCCTGGAGCTGGAACCCGAAGCATCCTGGGAAAACAGACCCTTTCTCTTTTCTTCCACCCCCACCTGGGCCCTGACCTCCCCAACTGGGTGTCCCTTGTCTTGGAAGATGTATTATAAATTCCAGGCTTGCAAAGGGTACTTCAGGGTGACAGCAAGGCTGTGCTAGTGGGCTTGGTCTAGAACAGGGCCCTTACCTCTCTGAGCTCACTTTTCTGCTCTGCAAAGTGGCCAAATGCTCCCCCGCCAACATGTTGCTGAGAAGAATAAGTGAGCTAGAGAAATGGCAGAGTGGAGTGGAGCCCTAACTTCGGGGAACTCCCGGACATTGGTTCCCAGAAGCCATGGCCCCACCCTGTGCAGGACACCTGGGATAAAGAGGGAGGGGCTTGGAGGCTGTCTCCTGAGAGCAGATGCTTTCTCCTTTGCCTGACAAATCGTTATTGGTACCTGCCTGTGACAGGCCTGAGTCTGAGCTGGTCTTTGCCCCAGAGGACCCCTAGAAATGATTCAGGGGATAAAACATGCTGTTGCAGGTGGGAGGGGCTGACAATGACCAGCATTCAGAGAGCATTTATACACCAGGCCCGTTTTTAATGCTTTTCGTGTTGTGACTCTTCTAATGCTCTCAGCCAACAACAGGCTTTTTTATGGCCACTCTCAACTTCAGGGTTGAGAGGATACATACAGAGGTTGGTCACGGCCTGAGGACATGACACGGAGTTAGAGAGGGGCAGCCCTAGGATTTGAACCCAGGCCGTCTGGCTCTAGGGCTCCTACTTTTAACCACAAAATCAGGCTGACTTTCAGAAAACACTGAGGAATCCTGAACTACAAAGTACAGTGGCAGTGCTGGGGAGGAGAGGGGAACTGGAGCCTGTTCTTCCTGTCCACATCTTTAGTGGCTCCTCAGTGCCTAAAGGACAGGGGCAGGGCCCTGGGTCACCTGACCCCTACACCCTCCTCTGGCCTCACCTTCCACCAGGGCAGCTCCTTGTCAGCCCCTCCTTCCTGCCCCCCTTTACCCCACCCCCTGACATTGCCCTCTCGTCCAGCAGGCCTTTCCTCCCTTCCCACAGGCCTGGCTCTTGTCACCCATCACAGTCTCTCAGCTCTGGGGCCACCTTTGCTCCTGGGTTAGGGTTAGGGTTAGAGTTAGTGGTTACGGTGAGGGTTAGCATTAGCCTGAACAATAGTCCCATTTCCTTTCAGCCCGGCAGGTTCCTTGTCCTGCTGGACACAATTGCTCCTGGAGGTTCTAAGAGGTGCTGGGTTTTAAAACAGAGATTATTTTGCCACATTTATTTTTCTTATTAAACTCTTGAGTGAACATGAGATATACAGGGTGTCCAAAAAGTTCGTGTGCAATTAAAAATAGTTGTAAATTTTAAATTGCACATGAACTTCACGGGTACCCTGTATATATGCATGGCAGAAAATCTGGAAAATAGGAAAACAAAAGGCAAGCAAAGTCTTGTAACCCTGCACCCCTCGCCAGAGACAGCTACTGTTAATGGCGTCTGGCCAGTGCGTCTATTCTTTTTTTATTTTTCTAATAATGGATAGTTTTCAAGGTGTTTCTTTTAATTTCTTAAGGCACTGGGAAATGTTCCTTTTGCTTTTCTATATCAAGGTTTATCTCCCAGGTGACCAGTCAGTCCTCCTTGTGTCCACCCTAAATCCCTCTTCGGGCTTCACTGATGGCCATACTCTCTGCAGGTGCGGCACCCCCTGAGAAGCTGCGACTCTGGGTTTCAGGGCTGGATAAGAAGAGGGTCTTCACTGGCATCTGGCCAGAGAGGCCAGCGGTTCTGGGCACCCAACGAAAGGAGGACTAGGGGGTGGGTAAGTGACCACACAGCCTGGAAGACCCCCTGCACAGAGCCAGGCCCCTCTGTCTGCCTCATCCTTTCCTATGTCCCTAGGACTAGGCAGCCTGTCCTGTCTGTAAGTGCTCGTGGAATGAGTGAGGAAGTCCAGCATGCAGAGGGGAGAAGGCTCTGTCCGTGTCTGGGCTGTGGTTGGGACTCAGGAGCTGGGCTGAGGCTGGGGTGAGGGTAGGGAGCCCTGGGGCCAGGAGAGGGTGTGGGGCTTTCGGGTGGGGTCAGAAGACCCAGCCCAGCTCCCCGCCCACCATGGGGCAGAGGAAGTGAGGCTGCCATGTCAGCATGCCTGAGGGCAGCTCTGCTGTGGAGCCATTTATCACCTGTAGCAATTCAAGGAATGTGGAAACAGGCCAGTGGCAGAGAGGGAGCCTGAGAGTGCTGTCCGCCTGCCTTTTTCCAAGAAGCAGAGGCCCTGGGCACCTGGCAACTCCATCTCACAGAACACTGGATAGCTTTTGCTTTTAGAGGTGTCCACTGTGAACCCAGCACTGGGCCAGCCCTCACAGCACAGAGGTGCTGCCCAATCCCCGAAATCACAGCGCTGGTGACCAGCAGTCTGTGCTCAGTGATACAGTGTGCTGTCCCCAGAACCCATGCCAGGCCCGGGCCCAGCTGCCTGCCCAACACCCTCCTCAGAGAAAGAGCCAAAGTCCTCACAGTGGTCACAGCCCTGCCTGGCCACTGCCTCTCTGGCCTGTGTCTCCGGTTCTCCCTCCTCTCATCTGCTCCTGCTGCTGGCGCGCGCCCACCTTGGGGCCTTGCAGGTGCTCTTCTCTCTGCCTTCTCTCCCCCACTGCTGCTTGGCTTTCCTTCTTTGAAACCCTCTCCTCCAAGACACCTTCTCTGACCCTCCCCCTGTCACCCTAATCCAGATGTGCTGTGAGTGTGAAATACAGACTGATTTCAAAGACACAGAATTTAGAGTAAGGAAAATAACTTAATTCTTTACATTGATTACATGTTGCCATGATAACATTTAGAGCTAATGAGTTAAATTACCCATATCGTTAGTATCAATTCCATCCATTTCTTTTTGCATTTGTCCACACAGCTATGAGAAAGTCTAGGATGACTGGGGTGGTTGCACACATTGGTGCTGTTGCCTGCTCTGTCTCTCTTCCCAGCATGGACCCCTCTGCCACGTTATAGGTGACTGGTTTGTCTGCTTGGATAGTGCCCAGGATAGTGCCAGCCCCCTGATGGCCAGGGTTCATGCCTATTTTGTGTCTTGTTGTCCCTGACACATGTAGGGGTAGCTGTTGAATGAATGAAGTGCCTACTCTGTGCCCAGCATTATTTGAGACGTAGTTCTTGATCACTTGACCTTGATGTCAGGTGTGGGGAGGGTGGGAGAGGCAGTGGGTCTGCAGTAGGGTGGCCAGAACACTACTGGGAGACAAAATCTGGCCTCAGGGCCAAACACTGCTTCTGCTAACAGAAAGCAAGGCCGCAGTTCTCCTGCCTGTCCTGGGAGCATCTTGCTTTCCCAGACGCTAAGGTGGGGTCTGCTGTGGGGCTGACCTATGAGCTCCAGTGGGTGGGAGAGGCTCGGGGACTGCCATCTTGGCTGACTTGCACCTGAGCTGGACAGCTGGATGGAATGGATCATCTCCTAGAGGGAGGCCGTCATCTTCCTCTTGGCCCCATGGGAGGTGGTGGGAGTGAAGGAGCTGGGCCCCACCATACCTCTGGGGTAGGGACAGGGTCACACAGGTAGTCATGGTCTGTGTCCTTGAGAGGGTTCTCAGATATTTCCAGTGAGGTGGGGTAGATGGTGGGAAGGTGTTGGGTGGGGGTTGTTAGATTCCAGGGGTGAAGATGGCCTCTGCCGGGTTGATCCAAGAAGGACTGACTCTCAGAGGAAGTGACATTTACCCTGGGTGGGTGGGCTGAATGGTGCCTGCAGGGAAGGGCTTCCTGGTGGGGAGAAGTGCTGAGGCCCCTGGGCACTGGTGGGACCTGGCAGGAGGGCTTGTCAGGGGCCTAGCTGCCTTGAGTGGACTTGAGTATGCTTTGTGGCCACGGTGGGCATGGTGGCCACTGCTCCAGGTCTGCTAAGAATGGGGTCAGCCATCCAGGGCCATGACAGGGACAGACAATCCTGGGTATCCCTGCAGAAAAGGTGCTGGAAAGTCAGCCAGCCACCAATTCACCTGTGGTCCCTGGAGGATGGCTGGCCAGCCTCAGTTTGCACACCTGCAGCCTTGAGGGCTCACTCCTCCCAGAGCAGCTCAGGACTAGGATAAATGTTTTCCTCAGGCCAAGGTGAATTGAGCTTCCTGCAAGCATGCACCTCCCCCAGGCCTGGCTCTGTCCTTAGGGACATAGATGGAAAGTAGCCCCGTAGGGAGGGGGCAGTGATGGGACCACCACGAATTTTCCAACTGCTCCTCACAGGCATCTCCAGGACTCCCTGGCTGTCACTGACCTTCCTTCTTGTTGGGAGATGAAGCACCAGAGGGGCATACCTTCAACTTCTCTGTGACCTTGGACATCTCATGCTCCAGCTTGCTGCCTCAGTTTCCTCTTCTTGGATGTGGAAATGGCTCGCAGAGCACCCCTCACAATCACCCAACAGGCCTTGCAAGCAGCACCTGGGCCTGGCCCCGCACTGGCTGACTGTGCTCCCTGTTTCCCTGGAAGCCGGGTTCTGAGCATGGGCTGCCAGGCGGGCGGGCGGCAGGCAGGCCTGGCCCATTATGGGGATTAAGGGGCGGCTGGCTTTGTAATTATCACCCCCGCCTGTACATGGGAGGTGGGCTGGGGGGCAGCCAGGGAGCCAGGAGTGATTTAACACCTGCGCATAATTACCAAACGATCTCCCTCCTAGGAATTATTTTTAGCTTAATCTTTTATTTGGTTCCAAATAAATTGGGGATGGGGAGGGCTTGGGATGCAGGCAGCAGGGGTTGTTGGGCCACCAGGCAGTCATGGCCCTCATGGACACCTTTGGGATACCTGGCACTAGAGTTTGTTTCTGGGGTCTGCAGGTTCCCTGGGAAAGGTGAGAACCCTGAGGAAGTTGGTGGAGGCCATGGTCTGTTGCTGTTGGGAGAGCACGTGTGTGTGTGGGGCGTATGCAGGTATATAGTTGTCTAGTTGGCACGACACATGGCTAGCCAGGACTGCTGTGTGAGTGGATATAGATGGGATGTATTTGAGCAGGTGAGTATACATCTGGGTGTATAGTAAGTCTATTTGTGAGGGCAGTTTGTATGGGCTGGGCGTGGTCTTCATGACTGTCCAGACAAAAACAAAGGTGTGTGTGCTGTGGTGTGATGGTGTGTGTCCATGCCATAGGGTTTGGGGATGTGCTTGATTGGACTCCAGTGGGCGCCCCTGGCAGAAGTGAAGAGGCTGGGAGGATGGAGCAGTGGGGGTGAGGAGTCTGTCAGGGGTGAGTAGGGGAGAGCTGAGTGTGTGCAGGGGTGAGTCTGTGCCAGCTACTCGTGTCTGCATGTGAGAGTACGTGCACTTGGTCTGAGCTGGAATGGGGAATTATGATGAGTGGGAAGGTGTTTTCATGGCTGTGTGGTTCTTAGGATTTTACTATGAAGGGGCAGGTGGCTGAGTGGCTGCAGGACTGCCTAGATGGGGTGGGGGTGGGGCTAACCATGGATGAATGTGGGGCGGCCCAACCAGTGGGGTACCCATAACATTTAACAAGGGACTGTCTCAGAAAACTCAAGCTCTTATTTGCAGCATTTTCCAATTCCCGCGGTGTAAATACTCCCACTCTGGTTTGTTTCAAGCCACCAATGTTCTGCAAGGTCCCTGAACATGGAGAGTTGGGGAAAGGTTTGCACAGCTGGCTCCTGTGAGCAAGCAGGTCAGTCACCAGCTCACCACACTGTAGTCAGGTGAGGCTGCCTGGGAACCACAGGGAGTGGGCGAGTGGGTGTGGGTAACATTGGGACTGGACACAGCAATTTTCTTGTCCCCCAAAATGTTTAACAAGGAAATCTCCAACCCTTTACCCCACTCTGACCTTCTGCTTCCTGCCTGTAGAGTGAGGTGAGAGCCCTCTCCTGCCCCTGCTCTATGCCAGGTCCTGAACTGGGCACTGAAGGACTCAGAAATGGCCCAGAGAAGTGCCCACCTGGCAGGAGAAGCACCAGAGGGGAGCAGCTGATGTCTGCATGCACAGAGGATTGCTCTGGAGCCCAGGCAGTGGCCTGAGGCCAGCTGCTTGAAGGATCTCTCTGGCACCTTGGTTTTGCCAGTCTCCCAGCCTCAATTTCCCCAACAGGAATAAGAGGGTGGACCCTGATCCCTTCTGATGCGTCTGAGTCCTGTATGGATGGAGAAGCTGCTAGAACTTTGCTTTCCTAAGCCCAGGTGCCAAGGCATGGGGCCTCTCTGGAATGGGGAGAGGAATTCGGTGGGAAGCAGGTGATGGACTACCTGGGAAATAGCCTGGACTTTGGGGTCTGATTCTGTCTGCAAGACTTTGAGAAAGTCATTCCACCTTCCTGAGCCACAAGGTGGGTGGGGATGCTGTGCTGATGTGTCCCCTCTCATCGGATAAGATGTGTGTGGACAGCACAGCTGCAGGGCCCAGTCTGCATGTGCAGGTACCCCCATCCCGCCCTGCTCTGGGCCCCGGGCAAGCGAGGCCTATTTCCCAGGTCTGGTCAGCATGATGCTGAGAGTTGGGTGTCCTGGCTGGGACTGTAAGTGCTTTCTATTCTCAAGACAGTGCCAGACAAACTAAGAAAGGCCAACTCCTTAGTAGGGCCTGGAGGGATGGGCAGGATGTGGCCATGAAATGCTCCCCTGGGACCCCAACAGAAGCAGGATTGGGGGCCCTACTTGAGAAAGGTGACCAGATTTTAACATTGGTTAAGCAGGACACCATTGACCAGGGGTGGGGCAGGGGATGGGGCAGGGCAGGGCCTGACAACAATGCAAACTTTGATAAGCAGTTCTCGATAATCACTTCTCAACAATTATTTGTTATTATTACAGTTTAACATTATAAAATTAACAAAAATAATATAAAACTCATATCCTGGTGAAATAGCCAC
>CAUYQV010066971.1:0-22546 GCA_963574575.1 Galagoides demidoff
GGCGCCTGTGGTCCCAGCTACTTGGGAGGCAGAGGCAGGAGACTCGCTTGAGCCCAGGAGTTGGAGGTTGCTGTGAGCTGTGATGCCATGGCACTCTACCCAGGGGGATAGCTTGAGGCTCCGTCTCAATAAAAAAAAAAAAAAAAAAAGAATCTGGGAGCATTTAAATTGGGTGTATAAACACTTAAAATTGAAATTTCTTCTTGTTGTAATTTCCCCTTGACCACTATGAAGTGACCATCATTGTCTTTTTTGACTTTGGTTGCTTAAATCCACATGTATCTGAAAGTAAGATTGAAACCCCTCTTTTCTTCTGAATTCTGTTTACCTGAAAAATTGACTGCCAAGCCTTAACTCTGACTTTTAATTTGTCTTTTGTTGTGAGATGTTTCCTGCAGACAGCAAATAGATGGCTTATGTTTTTCAATCCAATCAGCCAATCTATGCCTCTTCAGTGGGGAATTCAAGCCATTGACATTGTGTGGTAGAGTTCTATTCAACTTATTTTGTGAAAATCCATTGCTTAGTTTTGTCTTTTCCATCATTGTGGAAACTAGGTTCTGTCCTTTAATTTCTGGGTTTTTACTTTGCTAGAGGTCCATTGTGATGGTCAGTGTGTAAAACAGGTTGAAATATATTCAGTATTTGGAAATACTGAAATATACCAAGTATCCTGGTCTTGTGGGAAATTTCCTCAATGTTTGCATATCAATAAAAGATTTGGTTTCTCCATCAATTTTGAAACTTAACTTAGCAGGATACAGAATTCTGGGCTGGAAATTGTTGTTTAAGTAGATTAAAGCTAGATGACCATCGTCTTCTGGCTTGAAAAGTTTCATTAGAGAAGTCCACAGTCACCCTGATAGACTTGCCCCTGTAGGTCAGTTGGCACTTACTCCTGGCAGCTTGCAAAATCTTTTCTTTTGTCTTGACTTAGATAGTTTCATCACACTGTGCCTTGAAGAAGCTCTATTTGAGTTGGGGCGACCAGGGAGCCAATATCCCTCTGAAAGGAGTATGCCAAAATCTTGGGTGATATTTGGGAAGTTTTCATTTATTATATTCTCTAGAATGGCTTCCATTCCTCTGGGGCATTCTTCTTCCCCTTCTGGAATACCTATAACTTGTATGTTCGAATGCTTCATAAAGTCCCACAATTCTGTTAGTGAATGCTCTGCTTTCTCTCTCTTCTTCCCTGCCTCTTTAACTATCTGAGTTATCTCAAAAGCTTTATCCTTAACCTCTGTGATTCTTTCTTCTGCTTGATCTAATCTGTTGTTGATACTTTCTATTGCATCCTGAAGTTCCTTAATTGACTGCTTCAGTTCTTTCAGCTATGCTATATCCTTTCTATATTCTTCATATCATTCATCTCTTATTTGATACTGTTTTTGGATTTCCTTTTGGTTATTTTCCACTTTATCAGCAATTTCCTTCATTGTTTTCATCATCTGTATTCTAAATTCCCTTTCTGTCATTTCTAACATTTCTTTATAAGAGGAGTCCTCTGCTATAGCTACCTCTCAATCCCTAGAAGGGGTTACGCTAAACTGGTATTTCATGTTGCTAGGATTTTTCTGCTGATTCTTCTTCATGAGTGCTTTCTTATATCTACTTCCTTACCCTAATTTTCCTTTCACTTCTTCCTTGCTCTTTAAGTAACTCTGCCTCTGGCCTAAAGTTTTGATGAGTCCTTTTGGTACAGAACCAGAAGAATGAGAAGATTAAAGAGCAAGAAGGGAAAAAAGATTTAAAAAAGAAAGAAAAAAGAGAAAGAAGAGGGGGTGAGTAAAAGGAAACATTGGCAAAAAGAAGAAAGGCACCAAAAGAAGGAAACAGGAGTAATATAGGTATATATTACGGTACTATCACCCAACCTTAAAAACCCCCCACCTCTGGGTGTGCTGGGGATGCGTGGTTCCCTTGTGGTCAACGGCTCTTTGCCAGCCAGATTAGACACAGTACCCCATCTCCACCAGGTATAGAGGAAATACAAAAACACTATAAATCAAACCAAAACAAATAAGCAAAAACCCTTATGGGATAAAACTGGGGAGAAAAAAACAAATAATAGGGGTAGAAACACTGACAAAAACGAAATTCTAACTGTTAAAGACGACAAAAATAGAAGCTTTAGACTAGAATAGTGGAAAAAAGAAAGAAAAAAGGGCAAAAAGGAAAAAAAAATATTAAAAAATGTCAAGGAAAAATGTTGAAATTAAGAAAAAAGAAAGAAAAAAAAGAAAAAGAAAAAAAAAAACCCAAACCAAACAACCAAGCAGTATATATATCCTGCTGAATGTTGTCCGGGCAACAGGTAATATTCTGAGGTATAAGATATAGATCACAATATTAACACAGCTGTTCAAGATGGGAGACTGGAGGTCTCTGCTGGTCTCTCAGACCCTGCAGGCTTGGGAGTCCAAATGTCTCTTCAGCTCACTTAAAAGACACTCCAAACTATGAACCTTGGCCAAGCAGAAGCTTTCCAAGGAAAGCACTTATCATTGGGATCTCTCCTGGCATGGCCTCCCGCTTATCCAGTGTGCCAAATCCAGATTCCCCCATGCCCCTGAGGACGGAGGCTGCTAATCTGCCAAACACTTGGATCTCCACACTTCCCCGGTGTCTCAGTCCCTGCCTTTAGGCAGCTCAGGCACTAATTTACTCAGCTAAGGTCTCCTGGACGATCCCCATGCCACAACACGCAGGGGCAGCTCCCCAACAGTAGCTGTGTGGGCAGCCCACAGCTGAACGACATCAGCTCCCCTCTGGCTCAATGGCTCAGTGCCAGGCCCCAGACAATGCCCAAAGTCGTCCACACACCCACCCAAGATCTCCCAAGGCAGTTCAATGGAGTACCCAAGTCCAAAAAAACCAAAAGAGCCCATAGGTAAGGCTATGCCAGCTTGCAGTCTCTCTGTTACTATGGTTACAACTGCAGACAGCTACCAACAGAACAAACCCACCCACCACTTGCCAGTTTTCCACGGCTTCTGTCCTCCTCACAGGGTCCAGAAGTCTCTCGCTGACTTTCTGTGTCACCAAAGGAAGCCTCTGGGCAAAACCCACTGGTCAGAGACGCCAGAGTCTCTCCCCACTCTCACTGTGCCCAGCTGCACAGAGCTGCTACTCAGCCGCCATCTTGGAAGTCAACATCGCATTTCTTTTTTTTTTTTTTGAGACAGAGTCTTACTATGTCACTTTCAGTAGAGTGCAGTAGCATCACAAGTCACAGCAACCTCCAACTCTTGGGCTTAAGCAAGTCTCTTGCCTCAGCCTCCCAAGTAGCTGGGACTTCAGGCACCGGCCACAACGCCCAGCTAGCCCAGGCTGGTTTCAAACCCACCAAACTCGGTGTATGTGGCTGATGCCGTAACCAGTGTGCTAGCTACAGCGCCGAGCCAACACACATTTTGCATTTTAAATCAGTGATGAAGTTTAGAGAGGGAAAGCATGCCAAAAGCTGAGATAGTCCAAGAAAAAAACTTCAAGCTCAAACAAAAATAATATTCTATTAAGAATGAAGGCAATATACAAAAATAAATTATAGCAGGACAGCGAAATTAAGACAAAATTTTTTCTTTGAAAATTATTTGCATGCTGCTATGATACAGTGTTTTTCAATTTTAAAAAAAGGTAAGGGGAAAAAAATAAAACCAACAACTTGCCTATCAATGCCAGTATCCAATTTCATCTCCATTTGTTCAATTATTTCTTTTTTCTTTTGAAGGCATTCAGATAACTTAGGAGAAGAGCTATTGTATATTTTAAAAGGAGAGAAAATCACATTAATAGCCTTATAAATTCTAAAACTTTTTCATATATTCATAAATACATGTTAATTTGTTCTCAAAACCAAGAAGCACATAATTATTTGGCATTCATTATGCCCAATGTATCACAATAGTCACATGAAACAATCAATTAAATACAAGAAAGAAGATGATTTGTTATTCTGATCCCTAAGGAGACATCCCCTAATTATGTGATTTTGAAATTATAGAGATATTTGGTTTCCTTTATAAATAAATATCTAGTATAACAATAAGAAAAGTCATAGGATAATACCAGAGTCTTAAGAATGCTGTAAATTATACTAATTAACATTTGGAGGCTAATAGCCAGTCTAGTTGTATTTAACTTCCCTAATATTAAAAAAACCTGACAATCATATTTGTCTTCTGAGTGCTACCAAATGTCAAAACACCAAAAATAACAAGTCACGTGCAACCCTAATTATGTGACTCCTCTGGTGTGTGGACTAACAGCTCTTTAAAAGTAAATTCCTTTTTGCCAAATCTACTCCATAGATTGAAGATCTGGTGGTAAGCCTCCATAACAGCAGAATATTTTCCCTTTCAAAGTATCACAAGTGATTTGAAACAGCTTCTGGACTAGTCTTGGCATATCAATGTTTATGACAAAATGCCAAAAAATTTATATGATTATTTTTCCTCTTCAATAACAGTGCTGAAAAGACAATTTTGCAAAGCATGCTCACATATACATTATTTTTCATATGCTTAAGGAAGTTTACATAAGTTGATATATGTCTCATCAAAATCTGTCTCAGAAAATTTTTTGTGTCTTAATAATAAGTAGACTGTGTCTGTTGAATCTTTTGAAGTATGTCATATGTGCTGAGTGTCACCATGGAGGTCCTCTTTCCTATCAGATTTCAGTTTTAGGTTTATGACAGATTAAGTCTTTTCAAACATACTGAAATTAATAACAGTAAAAAAAGAAAAACAGAAGGCAAGAATGAAGAAAAAGAACTTTTACATTTTATTTCATAAAGATTTTTATGTCTTCTTTCATACTGCCTTTCTGGTTTGACATTTCTATAAACATGTCCTACTTTTAAAAATTTAATTAAAATCTATGTACAGTATTAAAAATTTAATTAAAATCTATGTACAGTATTATAACATTCATCAAAATGTCAATTAATCTGACTAACCTTATTAGTGGCATAAGGTGATCGTTAAACTGCTTGTCAAAAAGATGGAAAATAGTATTGGCCTGCTGCACAACATCCAAAAAATAGAGATTTGCATTCCTAGAGTCTGAAGAAGGAATTCCTAAAATAGGAAAGCAGACATATGTTAGAATTATCCTTGAAGAAATTCATCTTGGCAGTAGAAGAAAAGAATTTGGTTTTACATACACATGAGTAAAAGTAACTTCTCTTTTACTAAATCAGCAATGATTTTTATGGAAAGAAGAGGAAATACATAAATAAGCATAGGTTAATTCATATATTAACAAAACTCACCAAAGTTTGGTTCTTAATTTTTCACCATCTTCTTAGCCTTCATGATTTGCTTAAATTTAAAAAAAAAAAAATTGGGCTCCTACCCTTTCCCCAACCCAGTGATTCACATGAAACATGAATACATTCTCACCATTTTCCTTTCCCTTTCTGATAATACTTAAGGTTTTTCCTTTACTTTCTTTTTTTTTTTTTTAATTATTTTTATTTTTATTTTTATTTTAGAGATGGGGCTGTTCTCTGCCACCAAGGGTGAAGTGTAGTAGTATGACATGGTTCACTACAGCCTTGAACTCCTTGAATTCAAGTGACTCTTTTGCCTAATTCTGAGTGGCTAGGACTATAGACTTATACCACTGCACTGGCTAATTTTTTATAGAGACGAATTCTCACTCTGTTGCCGAAGTTAGTCTCAAATGCCTTAGCCTTAAATAATCCTCTTGCTTCAGCCTCCCAAAGTGAAAATAACTTTTATATTGGTCTTCCTTATCAAGTCTCTTTATCTTTTATCCTATATACCACTGCCATAGTAATATGTCTAAATTTATACATTTCACTCATCCCTAGGTCTCTCCACTATTCTCTAAAAACTGAAAATCTCCTGATTTTCAGCAAGGTAATCCAGTCACTACATATTCTGACCTCAAAATGTCAGCTGACCTCTCTAGATTTCAGTTTCCCAAGATGAACTCGAAGGTTCCCTATAGCTCTAGATGGTAATTTCTCTAGCTAAAATTAAAAGACACAAGAGACTAAGAAAAATGTTCATAGCTAATGAGAAAATATGGGCTAAATATCTAAAGTTCTTTATAGGATGATGATTTTTTTCCAAATCTAAACTATGTAAAACAAAGACAATTTTTCTCCCCAAAAGACAAAATTATCAGTTAAGAAAACTACAGTTTCTGGCTTGGCACCTGTGGCTCAAGTGGCTAAGGCGCCAGCCACATACACCTAAGGTGGCGGGTTCGAATCCAGCCCAGGCCGCCAATGATGGCTGCAACCAAAAAAAATAGCCAGGCATTGTGGTGGGCACCTGTGGTCCCAACTACTTGGGAGGCAGAGGCAGGAGACTCATTTGAGCCCAGGAGTTGGAGGTTACTGTGAGCTGTGATGCCATAGCACTCTACCCAGGGGGACAGCTTGAGGCTCTGACTCAAAAAAAAGAAAGAAAGAAAGAAAAGAAAAGAAAACTAAAGGTTCCAGTACAAATAAATGTACAAGAGAAAAAATATATACATTTAGAAAATGTTAACCTTTGTTATTAATGAAAAACGTAAATATTAAGGCAATATTGATTTTTTTTTCTCAAGCTGTCACTGGCCATGGGTAGAATGCAGTGGCATCACATCTCACAGTAACCTCAAACTCGTGGGCCTAAGCGATTCTCCTGCCTCAGCCTCCCAAGTAGATGGCACTACAGGTGCTCCCCACACTGCCCAGCTATTTTTCGGTTGCAGTTGCCATTGTTGCTTAGCAGGCCTGGGCCAGGTTCAAACCTGCTACCCTAAGTGTATGTGGCCGGCACCCTGCCGACTGAGCTATGAGCACTGCCTTGATGTAAGGTTTTAATCACTAAATTATTAAAATTTTTAAGGAATACTCAATAATTACAGAAAAACTGAAACATACCTATAGGCAGCAGCAACAAAAATTGGTAAAGGAAAAAAATCTTTAGAAAATGTTTATATCAAAAATAAAAAATAAAAACATTATATACCAAAATTTTTAAATTTTATATGCACGCGCACACACACACAAAAGCTATCTTACACTTTCATTCTGGGATTTTATCCAAAGAAAATAAGTCAAAATAAGGAAAATACTTTAAGCTCTACAATGTTCAATGTGGCATTATTTATACCATTACCAAAAACCTGAAAAGATGTTAAGATGTCCAATAATGGGGAATAATAACCTTATATGTACACAATATAATTTTATAAAATCATTAGAAATAACAACAGTAAATGCTAATTAAACAGCTGCATGGAAAAAAACTTAAGAATATGAGGAATCTTTCTATCCTACAGGAAATTTCTTAAGCCTTTCCAAATTGAGAACAATGCCATTAAAATGAAGATGCCAGGTTTCCAGACTAGCTAAATAATAAATCCTACATCCCACATAGATATAAATTCATGTTACTTTATTATCTTCACATCTTTGAGGTATCACACCCATACAAATCACCATATTAAGTCATTTGCAAATGGCAAACATTAAATACTTGATGTCAAGCGTCTGCTCTAATTAAGCCTTAAAAAATGCTTATCCATGCCATAAGAGTAACAGTGTGAAAAAATGGGTAAGAAAAACCAGTTAAGCTAAAGTGACTGCATTGTGACTAATTTTGGTTCAATATCAGAAACTTTACAAAATGTCAGTCAATAATGATTTTGAGTAATCTATATACTTCCTAGATGCTCAAGTACAACAATGAATAAAACCAACAAAATTCCTACCTGTAAGAGTTTACACGTTACTGTTTCTACGTAGAAGTCTTTCTCCAAATATTCAATCTACTCTTTCACTTCATGCAGCTCTCTGGTTCATATGTCTCCTTTGAGAGGCCTTCTCTAACAACCCTTTCAAAAAAAAAAAGCCTTTTGCCCTTGAATCTTCCAGCTCCCCAATATTATTCTCTATCCCTCACCAAACATAACTCAAATTCATTTTCTTTTCTCCATCTCCACTGATGCCATCCTAGTTTAAATCCCATTTTATTTATCTACTTGTAAGTGCTCCCTGTATTACTGACTTTAATAGACAGTTTAATTATTTCCCTAGTTAAGGGAAATAATTACTTTTATTTTTCATTTATCTATCTTTTCCACAAGAATGTAAAATGCCACAGGTATAGGAGTAAGCACCTAGTATGTATTAAATGAATTCTGGTGAGTGTAGGCATTAGTAGATAAAAATTTCACTGTGGTTTTAGCACTACAAAAAACTTACTACAGTGGGGCGGTGCCTGTGGCTCAAAGGAGTAGGGCGCTGACCCCATATGCCAGAGGTGGCGGGTTCAAACCCAGCCCTGCCCAAAAACTGCAAAAAAAAAAAAAAAGTTACTACAATGATGAGATAATGAGTTACTGGGCTGGGAGAGGAGGGTGTCTTTGGCTAGAATGATCAGGAAAGGCTTTTCTAAGATGACATCTTAATTGAGATCATATGGTTGAAAAGGCAGCCATGAGAAGAGCTGAGGGGAAGGGATTTAGGGGGTGGGGAAACATAATTACAAATAGCCTAAGTGAGGGAAAAAAAGCCAAAGTTACTTGAACAGTGAGAGGAAACGAAATATGAGATGAGGATGAAAACCTAAAAGAGCAGACCAAAAGCCATGCTTTTCTAAAGAGGGCTGGTTTCCCTCTAAGATTAATAGGAAGCTACTAAAGAGTCTTAACTAGGGAAATAATTAAACTATCTATTAAAGTCAGTAATATAGGGAGCACTTACAAGTAGATAAATAAAATGGGATTTAAACTAGGATGGCATCAGTGGAGATGGAGAAAAGAAAATGAATTTGAGTTATGTTTGGAAGTATATTCAGGATTTGTCAATGGGTTGACTGTCAGGGTTGATGTAAAGGAAGAATTAAGGTAACTCTTGGCTTTGAATGAAACTTGAACAATTAGTAAATGGCAATGTCTTTTTATTTAATTGACACATATTGGTAATGCCTTTTCACGACATGGGGAAGAATGGGAGATGAAGAAGTTTAGAAGGAAGATAAGAATTTCATTTTGGATATATTAAATTTGAGATGGCTACTGATCAAGTAGGCAACCAGATTAATGACACTTGAATACAGGACATTATTAACACTCCTGATACTATTAATAGTAAGTCCAAAAGAACAAAAGCTAAGAAAAATATACCTTTCTAGGTTATTATTATTATTTGAGATAAAGTCTCACTCAGTCACCCTGGGGTTTAGTGTCATGGCTTCATAGCTCAAAGCAACCTCAAACTCTTGTGCTCAAGCAGTATCTTGTCTCAGGTGCCAGAGTAGCTGGGACTACAGGTGTCTGCCTGGCTAGTTTTTCTATTTTTAGTAGAGATATGGTCTCATATCACTCAGGGTAATCTCAAATTCCTGAGCTCAGGCAATCCACCTGCCTTGCCCTCCCAGAGTGCTAGGATCACAGGTATGAGCCACTGTGTCTGGCCCAGATTATTTTCTAATGTTTTCCTTTCTAAAACTTACTTAATTCCCCAAACAATCGTTCTCATCTTTACTTCTGTTCCTTGTCAATTTATAATTTAAAGCAGTGTATTAATATTACATATTGTGCCACACAATGCAGTGATTTATGTAGCTTATTAGTTTACTCTGCTGGTTATAAATAAAAGAACCATTTTGTATAGTTTTTAGTACCTAGGAATCTTTTCATGATAGAAGCATTCATTGCACTGAACCAAATTTCACATGCAAAGATGATTACATATAAAACAACATTATGTATATACTTTAGCCAAGCGGGATGAAAGGAATTTAACACAAGTGTAACACAAATATACTTACCAGCAAGTCCTGTTTCCAAAGCATAATCAATATGCTCAATACATAAAAATTCCACAAGAATGGTAAAAATTCTAAAGGCATTCCTTGGTAAATCAGAAGGATCAGAGAGCTTTAAAACAAACAAAAAAATCACTCAAGACTATCTTTTTAAAGTTAGTTTTTTAACAATCAATTTTGCATAAGACGTAATATTTCAGGTACATAATAACTCACATTTCACCCACCCCCACCACACACACACAATGATAAAACTCCGTATTTTTCAGTAATTCTTCTGACTTACAGTGTTTCTCAAACTTGCATTGTAATCTATTGTGAAATCCAAGTAACTTTCATAAAAGACACACACATATGCATGCACACAAACACACGTATACGTGGTACATATAATGTACACACTGGGCTACCATGTAAAAAGCATTTCTCACTGCAGGCCTGAACAAATAACTCACCAAAGAGTACTTACGGATATCAAATAAGCACGTGAAAAGATGTTCAATATCAATCATCATTTCATTAGGAAAATGAAAACTAAAACCATGAGGTATCACTACACATGCTATTAGTTTAGCAGTTTCTTTAAGAAATACTAGATGATCCAGTTGCATCATTACTGTCTTTGAGATTTATTCATTTTGATACATGTAACTCATCATTTATTGTATAGTTTTCTACTGTATAAATAATATCAGTTTATCAATTCTTTTTGACATTGAGTTTGCTTCCAATTTTTCACCATAACAAGTTATGCTCCATGAATATATGAGCTTCTCTAAAAATTGCCAAATTACTCTTCAAACTGTACCAATTTTTACTCCCCTTAGAATTCCTACAACTCCACTTCATTACCAATACTTTATCATCACACTTCTTACTTTATGCCAACCTAACGAAAATGAGATGGTATAATATTTCCCTATTTTAAGTTTCATTTCCCTATTGGTAAGATTTAATATTGCACTGGTAATATACATTTTCTTTTTTATAAATTGCTTATGTGTAGTCTTTATCCTCTATGAATTTGTTTACAATGTAATTTATATTAATTTACTATCTATCAATATAGAGATCACATACATCAATGTAAATATGTAGATTATATGCATCAATATAATTAAAAAGTTAAGACTGTCCCTCAACTCTTACTTCCACTGTTTAAGAACTTCATCTATAAAACAACCTTACAGGGTTGTTTTGATGACTAAATGAGCTGATACATGTATGTAAAGTGCTTAGAATAATGACTGGAAGACAGTATGTATTCTAAAATTATCAGCTACTATTATTTATTTATTATAATCTTTTGCTAGCAGTACTGTTCATGAATACTTTGTCACAGCCTGTGACTTATCTGTTTACTTTGTTTAAAGTTCTGTTTACAAAAAAAGGGAAAAAAGTGTGCTTATTAAGGAGAGAAATTCTAAATTTTAATGGAGGCAAATTTTTCTTCTTTCCCTTTGATGTCTACATTGTTAAATACTGTTCTTTCCTTGAAGCATCATCTCTTGGTGAGAAAGGTCTCACCTTCCTTTTCAAATCTTTTAATCATACAGCAAGAATTTTATCTGCTCTACTTTAATTTATAGTTATATTAAAATTCATTCCTAATTATAAAGTAATTATGTTGTCTAATAAAAGTCTTATATAGAGGGTGGCACCCCCAGTGCGTAGGGCGCCCGCCACATATACCCAGGCTGGTGGGTTTGAACCCAGTGTGGGTCAGCTAAACAACAATGACAACTGCAACAAAAAAATAGCCAGGCACTATGGCGGGCACCTGTAGTCCCAGCTACTTGGGAGGCTGAGGAAAGAGAATCATTTAAGCCCAAGGGTTTGAGGTTGCTGTAAGCTGTGACATCACAGCACTCTACCAAGGGTGACATAGTAAGACTCTGTCTTAAAAAAAAAAAAAATCCTATATAGAACAGCATATTGAGAATAAATTTTAATTATAAAAAATTAAATTTTAGTTATAAAAATTTTATTACAAAAAATATTTGTTCTTAACTAACGAGATTTATATCTTAGTATAAATAAGGCAAAACATAAACAAATACAACTATATACAGTCCCCACCCTATCTATGGGTTCTGCATCCATGGGTTCAATCAAATGCAGATCAAAAATATCTGAAAATAAAAAGGACAGCTGTGTCTATTCTGAAGATGTACAGACTTTTTTTATCTTGTCATCATCCCTAGTTGTAACAACTATTTACACAGCATAAACATTGTGCTAGGTATTATAAGTAATCTAGATATGATTTAAACAAAGTGTACAGGAGGATATGCATTGGTTTGATGCAAACACTACACATTTTATATAAGGGACTCCAGCATCCATGAATTCTGATATCCACAGGGTAGTGCTGGTGCCAAATCCCCCCAGATACCAAAGGACAACTATGTATATAGAAAAAATTTACAATCACTCTTACCCTATGGCATCTTTCAAAGGCTTGTTTGGTTTCTTGTAAAAGATTAACCACCACTTCCTGGGATAGAAAAGTTTCCCCATGAGTGTCGATACTTGGCCCTAGTGGTAAGTTGGTGCGTTGTCTAATTCTCTCTTTCAAATCTTGAATACTAGTACATCACACAAACAAATGAAAAAAAAAAAACACCAAAAAAACAAAATACTTTACAGAGATTTCAACTTCAAGTATTCTCAATCTTAGTGTATATATATATATATATATCAATTATAAAAATGAATAGCCAAGAGATCGAAATTCAAATTCCAATCACTACTTTTGTAAACTGAAGCAAGCCTTGATCTTTAAATAAGAGATTTTCATATGAATAATTATCAGATTTTGGACTTAAGATCTTTAAAGTCCCTTTCAGCTTTACAATTTTGACCTGATAGCCAAAAACACTGGGTTTCCTCAGGAAATGAGCTATTCCAAATAAGTTAACATGTCAAATAGTTAAATGGTTCTGTTTAAAATCAAAAACTTAAAATTTTAATGATTTTTAAAAATGTTTAATTCTTTAAACATATTACACATTTCTTCACCATATTAAACAATATATATTAAACATAACATAGCTTTCTGAATGACCAATGGTTACGTAAAACATTTCTTATATGGAGTATCTTCAGGTTAGACATTTTTTTGTTCCTAGAATACATCGCTCCAGACTACAGGAATTCATTTTTTTTTTTTATTAAATCATAACTTTGTACACTGATTGATGCATTTATGGGGTTCAGGGTACTGCTTTGATATACAATGTGAAATGCTTACATTGAACTAAGTAACACATCCATCACAATTATGCTCATTTCTTAATAGTTTTGAAATGTACCACTGCATCATGCACATTAGGTGAGATTCCCCCAAATACCCTCCCTACACCCATATCCCCCCTCCCCTCCCTTCTCTCTCCTCTTCCCTTCTACTTTCTGGACTATAGTTATGTTTCGCCATTTGTATGAGTGTATAGGTGGTTACATACTGATTTCACAGTAGTACTGAAAACCTTGGATACATTTTTTTCCATTCTTGAGATACTAAGAAGAATATGTTCCGGCTATATCCAGGTAAACATAAAAGATGTGAGGTCTCCATCTTTTTTATGGCTGCATAGTATTCCAGAAACTTTTTTTTTTTAATTTCCCATGATTGCTCTTTAGTTTTTTTCTTCCCTTCCTTGCTACTACCTTTCAGATCTTACTCCTAATTATAACTTCTGATTATCTGATACACAATGAACTGGAAAAAAAGAAACCAGGTTTGGGTATGTATGTGGACTCTGGACCAGGGGTGTTCAATGTACAGTCTACGGGTTGCATGTTGATTTTGTGAGGACATTTTTTGCTTGTCTATGGTGTAAGTATGCACAGACCTTTTTTTTTTGGCTAATCAGCTTTTGTTAGTGTTTGTGTATTTAATGTGTGGCCCAAGACAACATTTATTCTTCTAATGTGCAGCAGAAAAAAAAAATTTGGACATCTTTGTTCTGGACTCCGGTGAAATGGCTCCACAGAAGCCATTCCTTCTCCTTCTACAATCAACCAGGTTCCCAGGTTCCAGGTAGTTAAGTTCTGGTAACTGAGATGCCAACAATTCTTACAGCAAGTCATTTCCTTCCACTACATAAATAATTGTAAGCTTTAAGGTATTCATTTAATAGCTGTATTCCAAAGTTATTGAAAAGAATCATCAGTACAGGGTACCTAAACAGTGAACTGTTTGCTTTTTATTTTTCACATTTGCAGCAGTAACAAAAAAATCATGTGCTTCCTAGTCAGTAACCTAGAATAATTTACTCTTCATATTACTGGTATTGTTTCATAGTTTTCAAAATTAATTTTTTTATTGACAAATATCTGCTTTACATTTTAATCATGTTATGTTAGGTCCTTTTAACATGTTGTTTCAAAGTAGAATTTGATCAATAATATAAATCTGGGTTAAATGAATTCTTGAATTAAAAAATTGTAATGACAGTCAATATTTGGTAAGTTTGCCCAAATATAATAGTTCTTAATATTTTCAGTTTTAACCATAATATTTAACAAAATACTCACCCTCCAGTGCCAATAGATCTCTTTTGGTGGTTTTTTGAATCATAATAGCGCTGTAGGATCATAGCACTTCTGCTTTTCAAATATCCAGTCTCCACCTCAATATAGTTCTCCAAATAGGAAATGAAAATGGATTTGATAAGCTTAGACAAGAAAGTCTGTTTATCAGTACCTAAATTAAACTCCATCAACTTGCTGGAAAGATTGGTGGTTCTTTTCATGGAAAAGGGGGAGAAAAAGATTAATGTATATTTTAGGTATAGTAATACTACTAAAGAATATAGAATTTTTAACAATGTGATTTTGACAACTTATGTTAAACCACCATTTCTGAAACCTTGGAAGAGTACTTAGGGTGCAAACAGCAGCTATATAAGGTTATATAGAGTAGAGTAGAACACTACAAATAACATTATGGTTTTGAGAACTGTCATAAGCTCACAGAAGAAACTGTGAGACAATGAACTAGTCCAGGAACAGCAATAGCAGCAAATTGGCCTAACATATGCTCTAATGCCATTCCACAGCTGTCACCCAAAACAGAGCATTGAGAGATCTACTCTCTGTTCACCCTCTTTCTTCTTTGACTATGTGGACTATCCTCCAATTTTCTATTTCTCATTGTTTCACACAGTGTTTCCATAATGTTGTTGTTGAGATGGACTTCCTCATTATAGTAACTTTAGAAATACCTTCTCCCAAAATGAAGACACTGAAGAACAGCAATAGAATTGGAAAAAGTCAAGGGGGGGAAAAAAACTCCACAGGAAACTTCTGAGATTATCTAAGAGTAACAGCGCCATTTACAAAAGCACAAGACAATTCTTCCATCACACTTTAGGCTGAAACTGTTACTTGTTAAGAATATGTCTCTTTCTTCTATAATTTCTAAAGGTTTACCGCAGATAAATGAAATTATACTAGTACTTAGAGAAGAAAATTAGGAATAGTAAACTAGCTCAAAATTGGAATCAGAAGCAAAATTCTTGAATCTTAGTTTAAACAAGATAAAGAAGGTCTTATGTTTCATTAAAGTACATTAAGCTAAGAATAATATCTAATTCATCAGGTTAATGTCTTAAGAATGCTATTCTTGTACAACACTAGTTTATATAGCCAAGTATTTAATGCTAAAAGGTATATGGCTATCTGACAAACTGTTATTCAAAAATACCTAAATACATCCCCATTTTCTATTAAAAAAATAAAAAATCTGAGATCTATTACTTTCTAATAATTAAAAATATACCTTGTATATAGCTCATAGAGATTTTTGAGATACTGCTCTGCATCGGACTTCTTATATTCTTCTAACTGGTCTTTCACAAAACTCTAAAAAAAAAAAGTCAACATTCTGTTAATATTACATTCTATGAATTTCTCAAGATATTTTTTCCTTTAAAAAGCACTCTAGTTTTGAACTTTTCTGACTTAAAACCCGATCAAAAGATAATGCATAGAGAGCAATCCAATTATAAAAAATAAAAAAATAGGTTTTTTAATTTTACCACTTCTCATAATCACCTGTACAAGATCTATGTCAGTTCTTAGAAATAAGTATTAAAAATTTAGAAACACTAGGCTTGGTGCCTGTAGCTCAAGCAGCTAAGGTGCCAACCACATACAACAGAGCTGGCGGGTTCAAATCCTGCCAAGGTCCACCAAACAACAATGACAACTACAACCAAAAATAGCCAGGCGTTGTGGTGGGCACCTGTAGTCCCAGCTACTTGGGAAGCTGAGGCAAGAGAATTGCTTAAGCCCAGGAATTAGAGGTTGCTGTGAGCTTGTGATGCCATGGTACTCTACTGAGAGCGACAGCTTGAGGCTCTGTCTCAAAAAAAAAAAAAAAAATTCAGAAACACTAAAATTGGCCTATCTTGCTTCATGAGATACATCAAAATCGAATATAAGAAAATAAAACTTAGGCTACAACAGAGTCAATTCCTTAGAATAGTATTTCCCAAACTGTGGTCTAGGGAACATTAGTGTTCCTTGTAAAATCAATAGTCATTATTCCATCATAGGATTTTGTGAGCAGTAAATATGGTAAATGCTGTATAGCACAACCTCACCTCTAGAGAATCACAATACACACAACGACCTTTAAAGACTTCAAAAGTCCCAAACTGTCTTTAAAAAGCACTTACTGAATGTTATTTAATCCAATGATAAACAGTTTAGGAAATGTCTGACAATGTGCTGGCATGGGAGTCAAGGCTGTAAACAAAATTTCTGTTTCCTTTTCATATTAGTACCATATTATAAAAAACATTTCTACAGATTGCACTTGTAATTCTTGCTCAATTTCATAAATAATCAGCTACTGGTGAAGGCAAGGACCAAAACCAGAAAAATCCGAGGCTACTTTACCACAATACATTACCACTACTGCTGCTACAAATGCTGCTAATGCACATGCCCTGGTAACACTCACTGACTAGCAACTTATTCTTGGTGAGTAACAAACTATTTCTTTTAAACCAATTCCTTTCCCCTTAACTAGAACACTGCTCCTAGGTCACTATGTACATAAACTAAATTTTAAAAAATGTTACATAATAGGGGGGAAAAAATCACAAATTGCCTTAATAATTACTTAATTTGTCACTGTTTAAAATTACCTGTAGTTTGATTTCAAATACATTTTGAGTAAGTTTAGCCAGTACTGTTTCTGGATTACTAAAGATATCTCCAACTTGCTTGTTCACTCGCTGACAGAGCAGTGCAGCATCTTCAAATATATCATTTCTCAAGTAAGCACCCTAAACAGAGAAGCATTGCGCACAGTGAAAATATAATTTCAAAAATGATTTTAAAAGACAAATTAACATAAAATGAAATCCAGTAAACTGTACTGTTCTGTTACCTCCTGGCACTGCTTTATATAAACATCAACACAATGGGAATAACCCTGCAAAGAAGAAACACATTCTTATCATTCTTATTCACTTAAGAATTGAATTCCGGTTCAATTATAATAATAATAATCTCAATAAAAGAAGTGTTTGTTATACATAATAAAGCTATGTCTACGACCCATAGAATGGCCAACAATTGTTATACTTAAATAAAATTAACTGTAGAGACCCAATGACTTAATTAGTGTAAGTCTTTTCTCATTCACTTTCTATGATGAAATTTAGCAGCTGGTTTATATCCTTGTTGGATTTTCAATGGAAAGAAGAAAGGTGAGATATAACTGGATCCCTTACAATAATTTTTGCCCTATGATCATCTAGCTATCTCCTTCAACTCCAAAACTCACACACAAACTGATACAAGGTCTTCAGAAAAGGTTTTACATATATATGTTTCCTTCTTTCCTGTCCTGGATTCAAAGTATCTGCTTTCCCTTATAAGAATCTGGACAGAGGTTTGGTGCCAATAACAAACATAGTGTTTACGGCGCCAGTCAAGGCGCCAGTCACATGTACCGTGAGGCTGGAGGGTTTGAACCTTGCTCAGGCCAGCTAAACAACGACAACTGCAATAAAAACATAGCCAGGCATTGTGGTGGGCGCCTGTGGTCCCAGCTACTTGAGAGGCTGAGGCATGAGAATTGCTTAAGGCCAAGAGTTTGAGGTTGTTGTGAGCTGTGATGCTGCAGCACTCTACTGAGGGTGACATAGTGAGACTCTGTCTTAAAAAAAAAAAAATAGAAAAAAAAAGAAAAAGAGAATCTAGATAGAACTATATGTAACTACTTGTCTGAAAATTTGCATTTAAAATTGAATCTACTTTAATAAAATGTGTTTAAAACAAACTAATCTGACATACTGAGCTCCACTATGATCAGATTTTTGCCTATTAACAGATCATACATAAAACCAAGTAAGGTAAGCAATGTGAAGTGTATCATTATCTCTCTAGAGCCATTCTCAATACTCATTCAAATGTTACCAAAATGAAAATAACAAACAACTTCTCATTTCCTATTCTGATAGAAATAAGAAGAAACAGACTGAATGAAGAACTATTTGAGCACTTTCTTTGCAGAAATACACCCCTACACAGGGATTCGTTCCCCAATTCAAATTCCAGAAAACCAGTCCATAACATAACATTTCTTTTCACTGCCTTCTAAGATGACTTGAACTTTTTTTAAGTCTTTTCCTAGTCACACTCCATCTACTCTCTGGTGCCTACATTCCATCAGATACTTATGGTCAAGTTTTTTTGCTTTTGATCTATTTCCTAACATGTTTGACTGAAAAAGAAACATTAAAAAGGAAGAAGGAAGATAATGTGATTTATAAAACTATAAAAAAAATTTACTGATCTATTAGTATTAATGAAAATTATCACTGTGATATAGTTACACAACTAAAAGGGAAAATCTTATATATTACAGAAAAAATATTACATTGGAGTTATAAAATCTCCACACTTTGAAATTAATCTTCATTTTAAATTTTTCTATTTACCTTAAAATGAAGTAAAACTGCTGCTACTTCTCTCATTCTGGAGATCTCGCCTCTTTTTTGAGCACTGGTAAACTCTTGAATCAGTTGCCATTCTAAATCATGGTATTTACCTAAAAATAAAGTCATTCAACTATACTGAGGCATATAAAGTGTCCAACTTATTTAAGAGTATTCAATTACTTACAAATATAATAACTATGTATCTTGCTTTCTTTTGAAAGAATTATAAAAACAACATGAGATCAGAAGCAGTGGTTCTAGCCCTCTAGAACTATGCACTGTGGTACATAAATCTGTATTTTTAAGACATAAAAAAACTTCCAAAGTAGTAAACAGGTGTGCTCAAAGGGTTTCTTTGCCATTTATTGCTGTTACTTAAACCAGCAGCTGAATGAAAAAAATCTTCCAGATGTCACTTCTGATAGCAACAAGAAAAATCTTTAACACAAAACTATGGAAAGGGTAAAGAGGACTACAGAGATGAAGAGGACTCTATTTACTAGAGCTCAGACGTCTCCACCACAAACCATGGTGGATTGAATGACAAATTTCATTTTAAGATAATATGAGGTATTCACTACATTCTTGAGGATACTATGGCTCTTCATGAACACCTGAACTTCAGACTACCTATATCAATCAAAAATATTCCCAGGATATCCAACTATCTGTGTAACCCTTACTCTAGACTTTTAGAATACAGGTGATTGTTTGATAGACCCCTGTACCAAAGACCACTATGTTGTACCACGGTACGAATACAGTGGTCTTTCCAGAAATCTAGAATGATCTAGCCTAAAACACAATTTAAGACTGGCAAAAATTAAACTAATCATGTAAGAAATTAAGCTGGCACTAAAATAAAATCTTAACTTTTTTTAAAAAAGGATGCATATTCAGAAATATACATATGGATACAAAACTATTTCTAATATAAATATATTAAAAGGCCAAGGTCTGCCTATTTGTGTAGTATGCTATCAATTACAGTAGAACCTCCATAGTCGATACCTCCCTACATTGACCACCTTCTTAAGTTAACGTAAATTTCACAGACCATGAAACATGTACACATGTACATATCAGTGTAGTAGGCCTAGTTCCATACACTGACCACCTCTGTACGTTGACCAGTTTGTTACACCTCCTTGGGTGATGAACTTACAGAAGTTCTATTTTTAAGTAAATAAAAACAGTAGAACTATACACTGTAGACAGTGTATATATGACTTATGCCTTATGCATACATATCCCTAGATTATTCTAGAAGAATATCCAAGCAACGGGTAATGGTTTTTCAGGAAAGGAGAACCAAACTCAGGGACTGGATGAGAGTAAGATATTGCTCCTACTTTCTCTCCTTTTGCTGTTTTAGTTTTCTTTACTTATTAAAAAACAAAATTAAATAACTGGAACCACACTTACTTGCAATTTTGGATTTTACTTCTGAAAACCTGAAAGATAAAAACCAATACTGTACGTTTATTAGTTGTGACAAAAACACTCTGGCAATGTAAGTTCTGACAAAAAATAAAACAGAATAAGGTACATGAGAATCTTCTGTACCATCTTTACAATTTTTCTGTAAATATAAAACTACTGTAAAATCAAAAGATTATAAAAAAAAAAAAAAAGAAAAAGACAATGCCAGATGAGAATGTACTGACAGAAAGCATACCAGCAGACAAAACTGAATTTAGGTAATTCAGATGGGACAGCTGTTACTCATTCAGAAAATTCACATTCCCTTTTCAGAAGTGGGAAGAATTCCACATAAGGTACCACCAACCCAGACAGTTCTAAAACTGAGTTATTGTTCCTATTCATATTCACTAGTATTTTAAATTTACTTATTTATCTGTCCTCCATCCTATTGGCATTTTTAAAAAATAAAGTTAGTATGCATGTATATGTGAATATATGTATTCATTTGTTTGTTTGACCCTATTCCCCAAGCTAGAGTATAGTGGCACAATCACAGCTCACTGCAACTTCAAACTCCTGGACTTAAGTAATCTGCCTGCCTCAGCCACCTGAGTAACTAGATCTACAGAAGTGCACTGTTATGTCTGACTAAATGTTTCATTTTTTTGTAGAGATAGGGTCTCACTGTGTTGGTCAGGTGGGTCTTGAATAATTGACCATCCCACTTTGGCCTCCCAAAGTGCATGAACTACAGATATGAGCCACTGCACCTGGCAAGTTCCACTATTATTATTTAAAAAAAAAAGGATGATAAAATAATTTTCTGTATGATAATGACATAGTAATGATAAGTGATAATGATATAATAGTAACTATTATTTAAAACATAAAAGCCATGATAAAACCTTAAAATGATTAATGATAAAATAAAATATACAAATGAATTATTTTAAAACTAGAAAAATATTGACTCAGTGCCTGTGGCTCAAAGTGGCTAAGGTACCAACCACATACACCTAAGCTGGTGGGTTCAAATCCAGCCTGGGCCCACCAAACAACAATGACAGCTGCAACCAAAAAATAGCTGGGCATTATAGTGGACACCTGTGATCCCAGCCACTTGGGAAGCTGAGACAAGAAAATCGCTTAAGCCCAGGAATTGTAGGTTGCTGTGAGCAGTGATGCCATGGCACTCTACCCAGGGCAACAGCTTGAGGCTCTGTCTCAAAAAAAAAAAAAAATTTAGAAAAATAAAAGAAGCCATAAAAAGGACCTAGTATTATGCCCAGCAATCATTCAATCTTTATGAATCTAAAAACTAATATACCATACATTAGTATTCTTCAAATCTCATATAAAAAGGGAATGCTGAGTACAAAAATCGATGTTGTAAGATTCTATGAAATTGTCTGAAGAGAAACAAGAGTGGCCGATAAAAGAGATGCTAAAGACAAAGAAGGAAATAAATATTTAGAGTGGCATGCAAAAATTATTTATCAAAGTCATGGTAGATCACAAAATGTATAAAAGGCCATATTGATCTGTGTGGAAAAAAAAATAAACCCAATTAAGTCTCAGAGGATATTCAACGCTTGGTGGAAAGGCTAAAACAGAACTATAACAGCAGTATGTACAGAGGGTGGAAAAGAGTATATGCATACTGGTCCAGAGGAAAAGAATAAAAGGCACAGAGGAGTGGGGAATGTAGCTATTTACTACCATGAACCTACTTTGAGCTAGACACTTTTTTTTTTTTTTTGAGACAAAGTCTCACTGTCTTGCCCCCAGTACAGTGCTATTGGCATCACAGCTCACAGCAACTTCAAACTCTTGGGCTCAAGTGATCCTCTTATCTCAGCCTCCCCAATAGGTGGGACTACAGATGCCTACCACAATGCCTGGTTATTTTTAGAGACAGGATCTCACACTTGCTCAAGCTGGTCTTGAATTCCAAAGCTCAAGCAATCTACCCGTCTCGGCCTCCCAGAGTGCTGGGTTTGCAGGCATGAGCTACTGCGCTCAGCCTGAGCTAGACATTTTACCTATTTAAGAAAATAGTCCAACTGTAAAAAGAGAGGATGGTTTTTGGTGAATGATTTCAAAAATTATTACAGTAGGCTTGGCACCTATAGCTCAGCAGTTAGGGCACCAGCCACATACCCTGGGGCTGACAGCTTCAAGCCAGCCATAGCCCGGGGCTGGCAGGTTCAGGCCTGCCAAACAACAATAACAACTATAACAACAATAACAACAACAACAACAACAAAAATAGTTGGGAATTGTTGTGGGTGCCTGTCGCCCCAGCTACTTGGGAGTCTGAAGCAAGAGAATTGCTTAAGCCCAAGAGTTTGAAGTTGC
>CAUYQV010066972.1:0-18921 GCA_963574575.1 Galagoides demidoff
CAGAACGTTTTAAAACAATAACTGAGAAAATGACATGAAGGCTGTGTTGATCAGTTTGATGGAAGTATTTCGGATTGCATGTGAAAACCCCACCCTATACCCCAGAAGTGCATTAATGTACATAGTTACCATTCAATAAAATAAAAAAATAAAAAAATAAAAATAAAAGGGATTGGAAAATAAAGACATTTTGCTACATGCAAAAAAAAAAAAAACAAAAACAAATAACACCATACTTTATTGCCTCTGAAGATTTTTCCGTATCTTGCGATAACTATCTTCCCAGTACAGTTGATGTTCATCTCTCTTTCTAATTTGAAAAAATCTTCAGTACGAGCGTAGTTAACATATACAAGATCTCCCTATATAGAAAAGAAAACAATTACATATTACAGCTAAAACGAAAGCGAAAACCAAAAAATAAATCTGTGGCACAATAGTGAATCATCCAAGTTTTCATTTCCTTATTTGGAATTAATAAACAAACTCATGGTAATTCTGTAAAAGTCTTTACAGAGTCTTTCAAAATCCAGAAAAGTTTAAAAAAAAATGGTAATACAGAGTGTGTCAAAAAAGTATACATATTTTCAGAAGAAAAAAACTGTTAAAATTGTAATAATATATACCAATAACAAAAGATGAATACAAGTCATGTTTGACTTCTGCAATTACAAGAGGTGCTCAAAGTATATAGATAACAGTATGCAACACACAGATACCGCATTTTAGGCATCCCGTGTATATAACATTTATTTAAACAGTGTGCTGTTTTGAAGAAATTATCAATATCTATATAACACTACAACAATAAATAAATAATCACCATTAAAAATATGAACTATTGGCTCGGCGCCTGTGGCTCAATCAGCTAAGGCGCCAGCCACATACACCTAGGGTGGTGGGTTCGAATCCCCAGCCCGGGCCCCGCCAAACAAACACTGATGGCTGCAACCAAAAAATGGCCAGGCGTTGTGGTGGGCGCCTGTGGTCCCAGCTACTTGGGAGGCGGAGGCAGGAGACTTGCTTGAGCCCAGGAGTTGGAGGTTGCTATGAGCTGTGATGCCACGGCACTCTACCCAGGGGGATAGCTTGAGGCTCTGTCTCAAAAAAAAAAAAAAAAAAAAAAAAGAAGAGATTCTCTTGCCACAGCCTTCCAAGTGGCTGGGGCTACAGGCAGCTGCCACAACACCTGGCTATTTTTTGTTGTTGTGGTTGTTGTTGCAGTTGTCATTGTTGTTTTAGCTTCTGGGGCCAGGTTTGAACCCACTACCCTCAGTGTACGTGGCCAGTGCCCTGCTGACTGAGCTATGGGTGTCACCCTGCAGGCAGTCTTGTATGTATAAAGTTTTGGATAAAAGGCACCATGGATCAGGTGCAGTGGCTCACACCTGTAATCCCAACACTCTGGGAGCCAGAGGCAGGAGGATTACTTGAGGCCAGGAGTTTGAGACCAGCCTGAGCAAGAGTGAGACCCTGTCACTATAAAAAATAGAAACATTGGCTGGGTATGGTAGCAGGTGCCTGCAGTCTCAGCTACTTGGGAGCCTGAGGCAGGAGGATTTCTTGAGTCCAGGAGTTGGAGGCTACAGTAAGCAATGATCTTGTCACTGCACTCTAGCCTGGGTGACAATATGAGATTCTATGTTAAAAAGGCAGGGAGGGCATCATGGCTGTTACTTTCTCATCTTTTGACCACAGAAATTTACAGAGATTGTTTCTAAACCTCACATGCCTTGCATACAAGGCCCAGCTTACTGGTTCTTGTTTGCTGGTGAGAAAATTAAGTTTCAAAGAGCTGAAGTGACTTCTTTGAGGTTGCACAGCTCTGTGGGACACTGACGCTGCTTTTAACCTCTGCCTATGAAAGATAGGAGGACTAGACAAGTGGCATTGATGAAGACAGGCTCCCCTGCTGCCAGCTGTGTGACTAACACCTTTGGGTCTCTTTCCTGTGTTGAGAGTGAACCACCAATGTCACCTTGTAGGCTGCTGAGGGGCGTGAATGAGGACAGAGATGTGGCACAGGCTCAATGTACAGCAAAGGCTGTTGCTACTGTCATATTTCTGAGGGAAATCATAACAGACTGGTCACTGGCACAGTGATTCCAAGCTCAGAGGCCAGCAGTGCCACAGTAAGCGCTACCAACCATGCCCCAGTGCTCAGAAGGAGGACCCAGCAGCAGGTGGAGACAGTGACCAACTGGCCCCTCAGCTGTCCTGATGCCAGGCTCCCTCCTTGACTTCAGGGCTGGGCGGCCAGCATCCTGCCCCACCTGTGAGGAGGGAGAGAGACACCTGTCTGGGATTCTTTCTAGAGTCAGCCCAGCCCCAGCCAATGACTTCACCTCCCTTCATTCATTCACTTGTTCATTCATGTATTTAACAACCATTCCTGGAGTCCCTACTCAGTGCTCAAGGGCCAAATCTATTCCTGAAAACAATCTATCCCTGCCTTCTTGGGGTGGATCCAGGATCTTGGGGGACAAAGTGCACCCCATTTCCCTCCTCCTACCTTCAGATGCTGCAGTGAGAATGACAGAGTTAAGTGCCACAGGACCAGGAAGTTTTGCTTATTTTGTCCACTGCTGTTGTAAACCTCCGCCACATCCACACATGCCTAGAACAGGGCCCGGTGCACAGTCGGTGTTCAAAAGGTTGTTGTAGAGAATCACGCATGCACAGAATGCATGTAAGTAATATGTACAGGTGCCCAGCACACATGCTGTGTTGCTGTTATTCTGGAGCTGCCTGCTATTTTATCAGCATATGTGGCAAGTAAAGGGGACTGAATGAACAGCTTAGTGTGGAGGGAGGGGGGCAATCACCTCCCCACCTCAGATTTGGGAAAATGCAGTAAGGGACCCCTTCCTCATTCACTCTCACACCCCAAGCCAAAATTGTAGCCTTGCCCCACCCAGCTCCCGCAAATAAGCTCTCTCTCAATCCACCGTTACATTTCATTTTACTTGACATTTATTCATTTTATGGAACAAATAGCACTTGCTATAATCCCCATAAAACCCCACAAAGTAGGTTCTCTGATGTGTTCTATTTTATAGACCGGGAAAACAAAGGCTCAGAGAGGGTAAGTTTCTTTCCCCTTGTCAATTATCCATTACTTTTTTTTTTTTTTGAGACAGAGTCTCAAGCTGCCGTGGAGTAGAATGCTGTGCCATCACAGCTCATTCCCTTGCCTCAGCCTCCCAAGTAACTGGGACTGCAGGCCACAATGCCTGGCTATTTTTAGAGACGAGGTCTCGAGTGTCTCAGGCTGGTCTCAACGTCCTGCATTGGCTACCCAGAGTGCTGGGACTAGCAGTGTAAGACACTGCCTGGCCTCCAGGCATCCATCTCTTGACTTGCTGCCCCTTTCTACCCTCTGCCACAGGCCTGGGACTCCTCTGAGGACAGGAGATGCATCTGTGTGATCCCTCACTATGTCCCTAATAGGCACCCAATAGGCACCCAAGAAAAATGTGTTGGATCCATTGACTCAACAAACATCTCCAAACACACCTGGTTCTTTCTTCCCATTGCCAAAATTCAAACTCCCACCATCCATACCTGGCTTTTGTTACTGGTTTATGCTAAACAAGGGATCACTGCTGGTGGCCACTGCTGTCCTAAATAGCCCGCACATGCAGGGTGCTACTGGACAGGCCCTTGGGGCTGGGTGAGCCTGTGTGCTGCCATCTGGAGCTGTTTACTCGGGCCCAAGGACTTCTGTTATAGAGGAAGTTAAGAGACCAGATGCTCCAAGGACCACGGTGCTGGGATAGCCTCCCAGGAGGATGGGAGAGTGGGAGGATGGGGATGGAGCCTTGTGGCTGCAACTCACAAACCTCCTGTATTCTGGGAGGATCACAGGTATTCTACCAAGACTTGGATCAGCTGCAGGGCACCCAGCCTGCAGGACGCCTAGCCTGCGTGGCCTCTGTGCAGCAACAACACACCCTGCTCCTCTGATGGCTCCAACACTCACACTTCAGCCCCTTCCTCCCTACCCAACTCCAGACCTCTGGCACTGACTAACTGTAAATGTAGTCTAGAGTAGGAATGCCTTAAAGATAGAACCACTTTAAGCTAGGGGGATATGATGAAACCTTGTAACCTATGAAGAGAATCGAATCTCTAATGTGTAGTGTGATGAGTAATAACTTTGCTGATGGCTTACTTTTACTGTGAGGGCATAAAAATAACACAGGGAAACAGAAGAGCAGAACAGCTCTTTAAGGAGACATCCTCACTGTTCTCCGAAATTACTGGGTTTTCTGTAAATAAAAGTGGATTGTTAATCTCTCATTCACTTCTCCATTGATTGATTGGCTTGGTGACAGGCAGATGGAGTCCTCAGTCTGGCAACAGGATTCTCGTGAGCAAATTAAGATGAATATAATTAATTGTTAATTAGTAATCAAGTGATTTCACAGCCTGAGGTTAAGTGAGAGACTCTGAGACCAGTTTCTTTGGGTATTTACAACTTTTAGGCACTTGTAATTTGCATGGTGTGTAACCTTGGGAAAGAAAATTACCCTCTCTGAGCCTTTATTTCCCCATCTGTAAAATGGGACACATCGGAGTGCCTATTTCATTGGACTTTTTACAGGGATTATAGTAAGTGCTATTTGTTCAATACAATGAATAAATGTCAAATAAAATTAATGAATGGCACTTTCACATCTCTCTGTAGCTATGTGTACTCTAATGATAGTAGCCTCAATGTAATCCATGCGTAGGACGTACCAGGAACTGTAGGGTTTTAAAATATATATTTCTATTTTTTTTAAATTGAGAAATAAATCACTACAATGAAAGTCTTTTTAGACTGGACAATTCAATGGTTTTAGTATAGATACCATCTAATTGCAGAACAGTTTCCACTTCCCCCAAAGAAATCTTGTCCGAGTCTCTATGAATTTGCCTGTTCCAGATATTTCCTATGAATGGAATCACACAATTTGTAGTCCTTTGTGATTCACTGCCATGCTTCCAAGGTCCATTTACATTGTAGCGTGTGTGAGAGTTCCCTTCCTTTTCACAGCTGAACAGTGCCCTTTTGCATATTACAGACACGGTGTGGTCCGTCCACTCACTGCTGATGGACATCTGGGCTGTCTTATCCCCTTCCTGTTGATATGAGTTAGGGCCCCACACTTGCCCCTCTGTTGGATAGGTCCTTAGTAAATATTTGCTGAAGAAAAGGATGAATGGACAAGGTTTTCTTCCTCAGCACATACTACCACCACCTGACACCACATACCCTGGACTTGGTTAATTGTCTGTCTCCCTATCCTCGGAAGAGGAGCCCCCACCAGAGTAGGAGTTTTTGTCTTTTTGCTCACTGCTGTGTCCCCAGAGCCTAAAATAGCACCAGACACATACCAGATGCTCCTTCAATTCTTGTTGAATGAAGAAGAAATCACTACGCCATCATCTCAGACCCCCAGTCAGCCCCAGGCCAGCAGGCTGTGGATCACCAAAAAGGAGAAAAAACATCCAGAGGGATGATTGAGTCTGATCCCTGGATCTGTCGTGGGATGGATCGCCAGATGTGTGCATATAATTATTTGACTCACTGCGTCTGCCTAAGGACAGGGACTACACCCACCTTGCTTTCTACAGGGCCTGGCACTCTAGAGGAGCCTGGTCATTAATTGTTTTTGCTGTGAATGTTGATAAGGAGGAAGGCAGAAGAGGGAGGCGTGTCTGGATCTTGAGTCCACGGTTATGGTGTAGAGCTCATGGGACTGGCCCACTGCATGCAGCCAGGGCCTCAGAGAGAAGCAAGTCTCCCCCAGGTCACATGGATTCCACAAGGAGCCAGGGCTGGAACCACAGTGCACAGGACAGCAGCACAGAGGCACTCTGACGTCCCCCCTCTTCACTGGCACCAGGCACCTCTACTCAGCCCTGCCTCCTGTGCCTTGCCTGCAGGTCCCTGTCCCAGGATGCCATTCATTTGTTCTATAAAGAAGCTCAGAGCCTCTGAAGCTTTGGCAGGACCCTCAGAAAGGAAATTCAGCATCCCAGTAGCCTCTTGGGCTTCAGGAGCCTTGAAATGTCTGCCTGCTCCACTTGAAACTCTCCTAAGTTGCCAGTGGCAACCCCTGGAGACAAGTGCCAGTCCACAGGTCCACACCTTGGCCTCTCCTCTGGCCCCACTCTGAGCCAGCCCTTCTCACTCTGTGACTTCTCTTCCTATTAGATAACCTTCCCTAGATCTCCCAGACTGTCTGCAAAATGTAATCAAGTGTCCCAGCTGACACCATGGAATGACTCTCCTCTGCTCAAGAGCCATCCAAGTCCACCAGTACCCTCAGGATGGAGCACACAGTCCCCAGCTGGCATTCCGGACTTGTACCCTGGAAAACTCTCCAGCCTGCTCTCTCAGCCTTCAAACCCTTGCCCACAGATAGCCTGGGCATCAAGCCACTGGCTGTCTTCTGATGGGGTGCTGTCCTACCTCAAGACTTTTGCATATGCTATCTCTTTTGCCCTGAAGGCCTTAGAGGACATTCCTCTGTTCTTTAAGAGCTAGCATCCACAGTGTTATTGATGTCGCCTCCCCATTCAGCGAGCAGAGGCCTCACAGTCCATCCTGTGGCATCCCCACTGCCTGGCCTCTGGCACCTTGTTCCTCCCTCTGCCTCAAGCTCACGATGGAGATGTAGGAATCTGATTCTAATTCTAATACCACCACCACCACCCCAACTGCCTGGGAGCACTGAGCCTCTCTGGAAGCCCAGGATCACCCGGCATGGTTGATTTATAGAATTTGGTTGGATGCATGTGTGAGTTCATGAATGAACATGGGATACGTTTCAGACACTCTGACCTACCCAGCACACAGGCCTGTCCTCATCTCTCCCCACCTTCTAGCCAGGCAACATGCTTTCTCCCTTTCCCAAACTGAATAGCTCCTCTTTTCCTTCCCTGGAAATATCTTTCCCTGTCTTCTGCTCTCCTACTCTACTTGGCAAACTCCTCTTCATCTTTCAAAACCCAAGTCCTAGGTGCCCTTTTCTATGAAGACAACCCCAACACCTGGGCTGAGTGCATCAGTGTTGTCTTCTTCTACAAACCTGACCACAAGTGTTTGAGCTTTGCTTCCTCAGCTCCGGGCTCAGTTTCTTGAAAACAGAGCAGCAAGAAAGCAAAAGATTCTTCTCCAGAGAAGTATTTTCCAAGTGTTGGTAATGATTCATCAACAGGGCTGGGTGAGGCACCTCATGCCTGTAATCCCAGCACTGTGGGAGGCCGAGGTGGGTGGATTGCTTGAACTCAGGAGTTGGAGACCAGCCTGAGCAAGAGCAAGACCCGATCTCTACTAAAAATAGAAAAACTGGCTGGGTATTCTTGTGTGCACCTGTCGTCCCAGATACTACAGAGGCTGAGGTAGGAAGATCATTTGAGCCCAGGAGTTTGAAGTTGCTGTGAGCTAGGCTGAAGCCACAGCACTCTGCTCAAGGTGACAGAATGAGACTTTGTCACACACACAAAAAACCACATCCATGGATAATGATGAAGTCAATATGAACGTATTTTTAAATTTTTTTCTGCTGCTACATATTTTCTCTTTCATTTACTCATTTACATCCCTAGATCAGAAACATGCTTCTAAACAGCCGCATAGTATTTCCCAGAATGCATTCCGCCCTACACACATCACTGGCAAAGCCATAGCTTCCATATTTTGTTGTTGTTGTTGTTGCAGTTTGTCTGGGGCCAGGTTTGAACCTGCCACCCTTGGTATATGAGGCTGGCACCATGCTCATTGAGCCACAGGTGCCACCCATTTTTTTTTTTTTTGAGACCGAGCCTCACTATGTCACCCTTGGTAGAGTACTGTGGCATCACAGCTCACAGCAACTTCAAACTCTTGTGCTTAAGTGATTCTCTTGCCTCAGCCTCCTAAGTAGTTGAAACTATAGGCGCCTGCCACAACACCCCACTATTTTTGTTGTTGTAGTTGTCATTGTTTAGAAGGCTCAGGCCAGGTTTAAACCCACCAGCCCCAGTGTATGTGGCCAGCGCCCTAGCCCCTGAGCTGCAGGCGCTAAGCCCCACTTGGTCACCTTTGGTAGAGTACCGTGGCGTCATAGCTCACAGCAACCTCAAACTCTTAGGTTCAAGTGATCCTCTTACCTCAGCCTACCAGGTAGCTGGGACTATAGGTGCCTGCCACAACACCTGGCTTGTTTTAGAGATGAGGTCTCGCTCTTGCTCAGGCTGGTCTCAAACTCCTAGGCTCAGGCAATCTACCTGCTTTGGTCTCCCAGAGTGCTAGGATTACAGGAGTGAGCTGCCAAGGCTGGCCAGCTTCCATTTTTAAAATTCATTTATTCATTTCTATAAAAATGATTCAGGGATGACTCATGTATATAAATCTCACTGTCTCTTGAGATTATCTCCTTGGTAAAAATTCCTAGTGCTGCAATGACTAAGTCAGGAAGAAGAGGGTCATTTGTGGATCCATTTCTCAACACAAGCTGTCAAATTGCCCATAGCCTGCTGCAATATGCAAGCATGCCCATATTCACTGGAAATAAACTCACTTTTAATCTCTGGAATGAGAGGCAAAAAAGAAGAAAAAACGTATTGCTTTGTGTGTGACTGCTCATTGTTTGGTGAGTAGACTAGGAGCTGGCAGACCATGGTCCATGGGCCGAGCTCAGCCACTGCCCTGAATCGCATGCAAACTAAAGCATGATGTTCACATTGTTAAATGTTGAAAAAATTAAAAGGAGATTATTTCCTGATGTGAAAACTATAGCAAATTCACATTTCAGTGTCCATTAAAAAAAGTTTTATTGGCACACAGCTCTGCCCATTTATTCACATTATTACCTATGGCTGCTCCGTGGCTGCAGTGGCACAGTCAAGCATTTAGACAAAGTCCTCATGGCCCCTACAGTCAAAAGCAGGCATCCTTAACTACGGCCCACGGGCCACATGCAGCCCACCTAGGACATTTGTCCAGCCCGCCAGGTGTTTTTGCCAGCGCTGCCTGTCCTGCTTAGCAGCCGACTGGTTCCAGGGCCCGCAGTCTGGCCCTCCAACAGACTGAGGGACAGTGAACTAGCCCCCTGTTTAAAAAGTTTGAGGACCCCTGGTCAAAAGTATTTACCAGCCAGTGATGTGCCGAAAAAGTCTGCCACCCCACCTTTCCAAACTATGTTATTTATTAGCTACACACTCAAAGAGTTTTGGAAGAGAAAGTTTTAAGGAAAACATTTGTTTTCCTTTTTCCTTTTAACGGCCTAAACTAGAGGCAGGACAGAAATTTCTCTGATATAATAATTCCGACTCATCTGATCACAGTGTTTTGGATAGATTAGAGTAGGAAATATCCAGGTGTGTTTACACCAGGAAAAGGTAAGTCTTATTTTATGAACCCTTTCTTTCTCCTTGATAAATATCTGGAAATGAAAGTACAGGGTGAGGATAATGTAAAATGTCTTTCCTAATAGGTGTCACGGCCAAAAGAGAGCATGAGACCTGCAGCCTTGTGCAGTAGCTGCCATTGCACAAGTCATTCCATTTGGAGACAGGCTAAAGGGGATCCAGTGGGGGAGGATTTTGCATGAAATGAGAACACACAGCTGTCCCTCCGGCCCAGCCCGCCCCTGAGTCACCCCTTGTCAGTGCCTCCTGTGGGGGCCCCCACCAGGGGATGGACTGAACAGAGCTGCTAAGGATCCAGAGAGAAGGGATCTGGCATCCCTACCCCTCTCCTCAGCCTCTTGGGATTAGCACATTCAGCTCCCTCCCATTTTACAGATGGGACTACTGAGGACCAGAGACTGTATCTCTGGCCAGAGAAGACCAAGAACCAGTGAGAGCTTCTGTGAAGAGCTGTGAGTCTCACACACCCATTCTCTAGTCCCAGGAAGCCACAAGTTCAAAGGTAACAAGGTCAGAGCAACTGGGGAATCTTGGGACTGAGCCTCTTGCCCACCTGCCAAAAATGTCTCCTGGATTCACCCAAGTTTCAATCCTGACTCTACCTACCAGGATGACCTTAAGCATATCCTTCAAATTCCCTGAATGCCTTTTTCCTAACCTGGAATATGGTTTCTAACTCCCAATGTCATTGTGAAGATTAAATGTTTAGTGTGGTGTCTGGGACATAGCGAGCGTATAATAGCCATGTTCCCATAATGCTTTGCTTATGGTTTGCTGCTCATGAACTACACGCTGGCACAGAACTTGTGTGCAGACCCCCTCCATCCCTGCAGCTCCTGGAAGGCATGCACCTGCCTCCTTCACCACTGTGTCCCCAGCACCCAGCAGAGGGGCAGCACAGGTGTACACATGGTCTTTGGCTGCCTGCATCTGTTGAGCTTTGGTTAAACACTATTGCCATGGATGCCAGGTGTTGCATCCATGATATTTGAGCATCTCTAATGTCCTCCAGCAGGGCTGGTGGAAGGAAGAGTGACCAACCATCCTGCTGTGCCCAGAACTGAGGGATTTCTGGGGAGGTGGAACTTTAAGAAACTAGGATTGTCCCAGGCAAACAGAGACTAGTTGGTCGCCCTGGGCTGAGGATGCAGCTGAGAACAAGACGGACACGGTCACCTCTTCCAGGAAGCAATCCTTAGTTGGACCCATCCTCTGGCTCAGGGGCTCCCTCTTTCCCCTGCTGCTGGCAGGTGCCTGTATGCCCTGCCATTACGACACCATCACCCTGAGTTGCAAATGCCTGAGGTCTCGTAAGTATTCTCTGTTAAGGAAGGCCAGACCCCAGCCCTTTTTCTGGCCAACAGGTATGCTCCCAAAACCTACCACAGAGCTTGGCACCAAGTGAAAACAAGTAAATGGATGAAAGTCAGCTCCTCTTGGCTAACAGCTGAGAAAACCCAAAGCTCAGACAGGTGACTCACTCAAGCAAGATTCCCCAGTGAGGATGTGAGTTCAAACCTGCACCTGTCTGGTGAGGCTCCTCCACCCCCCTCCAGCCCGGCCCTCACCGTGTTGTAGAATTCGGCAACCAGCTCCGAGTACTGGAAGTTGCTCTCACACCAGTCCACCTCAGAGCTCTGGTAGGCAAGGATACTAGGCATCTTGATGCAGCACTGACCACCCTCTGGCTGTGCCTGGCACTGGGGACAAGGGAGGCTCAGAGGGTTGGGTTGTGAAGGTGGGGAGGGGACAGCTCCAGCCTGTGGCAGGCTGAGAGGAAAAACCTGCTGGGTCGCTCCTGGTTGCACCAGGGCAGCCTGGCTGAGCAGTGGCAGTGGCCCTGGGCATGAGCTGTGGGCGTGGGGGGCGGGCAGGGAAGCCTCCCATCCAGGCTCGCAAGGAGTTGTGGGGTGGGGAGGACTGTTTTTAGAACAGTAATAAAAAATAATAATAACATGGAGTCCACTGAGATGGAATGAGTCCACTATCACTATCCCCATCTTACAGATGATCAAACCAAGACACAGAGCACAAAGTCATCTGCAGAGGGCACATAGGAAGTAACTCCAGGCTGGATCTGGACCCCAGGGTCCTCCTTACCATTACATTTTACTGTCTCAGCACCATCCAGAGCAGCACAGCCAGATACCTGGCCCCAGGAACTCAGCTCAGCTCCCTGGGAGTCCTTGGCCAAGTGCCCCTTCCCATTCACTTCCCCTTTAGGGACCTCAGTCTTCCCATTTGTCCTATGGAAAGCTGGACTGAATTGAAGCCATTTCTCTTGTGTGGTTGACATCTCATATGTTCAGAATATTCCATCTTTCACCAGACGCCACCTTCAAAGCCTTTTTGAGGAGGCCAGCCATGGTGGCTCATGCCTGTGATCCCAGCACTTTGGGAGGCTGAGGTGGGGGTATCACTTGAGGCAAGGAGTCTGAGACTAGCCAGAGAACATAGTGAGATGCTGTTTCTACAAGAAAAAAAAAAATCAGCCAGGTGTGGTGGCACATACCTGTAGTCCCAGCTACTCTGGAGGCTGAGGTGGGAGGAGTATTTGAGCTCAGGAGTTTGAGGCCATAATGAGCTATATCATTCCACTGCACTCCAGCCTGGGGAAAAGAGTGAGAATATCTCTAAAAAAAAAAAAAAAGAAGAAGAAGAAGAAGAGAAGGAAAAGGAAACATTGTAACTCTACTGTGAATAAAAATTAAATGCAACCTTCCAGGAAGACAAGCTTACCAAAAATTAAATACAATGTAAACGAAAAATAACACCACTTTTTAGCTGGATACTGTTGCCTGTTAAAGGATCATTTTAGATCAAACAAAGGGAGTGTTAAGAGGCATAAAACATTAGCACTGACCCAGCTGCTCTCCTCCATTGAGAATTTTAAAAAGGAGATTATTTGCCACACAGTTCAATTCTTTTGAATGTAGGTCCACATATCATCAAAATTTATCTTCCTGGCTTGGTGCCTGTAGCACACTGGTTACCAGCACTGGCCACATGCACTGAGACTGGAGGGTTCAAACTCAGCTTAGACCAGCTAAACAATGACAACCACAAAAAAAAAAAAAAAAGCCAGATGTTGTGGCAGGCACCTGTAGTCCCAGCTACTTATGAGACTGAGGCAAGAGAACCTCTTAAGCCCAAGAGCTGGAGGTTGCTGTGAGCTGTGATGCCACAGCACTCTACCTGGGGCAACATAGTAAGACTCTGTCTCAAAAAAAAAATTATCTTCCTAGGGAGATGCTGCATTAGTTCATTAAATCTTCACAACAGCCCAGAAAGTGCAGTGCTACTCATATTATTCTTCCCATTTTGCAAGTGAGGAAACTGGGGCTCAGAATGGTGATGTTGCTTGCTTCCCTCTACCATTGTCTGCTTTGGGCTTCAGTTTCCTTGCTAGTAACCTGGAGATAAAAACAGTTCCTCTCTCTTAGGGTTGTGAAGAACAATTAACAAGATAATACTGAAAGCTGAGAGCATAGAAAAGAGCCAGGCACTAGCAAGCAGTTAGTAAAAGTGTGATTGCGGCTCGATGCCTGTACTCAGTGGTTAGGGCACCGGCCACATACACTGGGGCTGGCGGGTTCGAACCCGGCCCAGTCCTGCTAAAAACTACAATGACAACAACAACCAAAGAATAGGCAAACGTTGTGGTGGGTGCCTGTAGTCCCAGCTACTTAGGAGGTTGAGGCAAGAGAATCGTTTCAGCCCAAGAGTTTGAGGTTGCTGTGAGCAGTGATACCACAGCACTCTACCGAGGGTGACATAGTGAGACTCTGTCTCAAAAAAAAGAAAAAAAAGAATTGGGGGGCACTTGTGGCTCAAAGGAGTAGGGCGCTGGCCTCATATGCCAGAGGTGGCAGGTTCAAACCCAGTCCTGACCAGAAACTGCAAAAAAAAAAAAAAAAGTCTGATTGCCTTAAAATTCAAGGTCAGCAATAATAACAAAAGCCATTACTGTTTTTTGACAGTCTACTCTGGGCCAGGCTGTGAGTTGAGCCTTTGACCCAGTGTCTCTATGTGCCTTTGAAACATTTGGATGGATCATCCTCCTCCCCACACTACGAGTGAGCAAACCAGGGATCAGAGAGGGCAATTCTTAGAAAGTAAAGGAACTTAGAACTCAAACCCAGGCTTACCTACCTGACTCAGAACTTTTCATAGTCCTTAAGTCCTTGGAAGTCAGGACTGGAAACCCCAGACTCAAAACTGCACACCAGAGGCTTGTCTGCTTGTGGGGGCTTTCTCCACCCCCATTTTAGAGAGACAGGACAATGAATGAAAAGAGGTTAATGTCATTGCTGGTGCTGCTGCTGCCGCAGCAGCAGTTTTCACTGAAAAAGTGTCAAAGGCTTCAGTGGTCACACTCTGCCAGGTACCCAGAGAGGTGCCTTGCCTTTGAGATCCTCAGGAAAAATGGGAAGAATATCAAGTATGGAGATGAGGGAGGAGGTGCCTAGAGCCTGAACTGAAGCTCCACCTGTCTCCTCATATGGCAGTAACCCCCACCCCCAACACACACACACCATTTAGCCACAGCCCTGGCCCCCAAGTCCCTTTCCCAGGTGGACTGGGAGAGCAGACACCACCCCCACCCAGCCCTGCAGCAGGGAGCCTGACACCTTCCCCCAAGTGACCTTGGGCTGGTCCCTGCTCCATGCGGGGGTGGAGCAGATGGGCCCTGGAGTCCCTTTCTGTTTCTATCTGGGGCAAGGCGCAGCCAGTGGATCCAGCTCTCTGAATCTTGGTGAAGCAGCAGGAAGCAAGGTGGTGACAAGTCCCATGCCCAGCCCGGCCTAGGGAGCTTGGAAAACTGCAGAGCTGACGAGAGAGAACAGAGTAGCCAGATGTGTGGGTGGCAGCTCAGCAAGAAAGGTCAGTAAGAGAAAAGGAGGGAAAGGCCGGAGCCTGGGAAGCACAGTGTATGAGTTTCCAATGGCTGCTGTAATGAATGGCTGTGAGTTTAGTGGCTTAAGAAAGCACACATTTTATCACCTTACAGTTATGGAGGTCAGGAGTCCAAATTGGGTCTTTTGTGTTCCTATTTATTTCAAAACATTAAGGGAGTAGAAATGTTTTTGTTACATGGATAGCTTTTGTAACACTTGAGTCAGAGCTGTAAGTGTGCCCATCACCCAGATAGTGTTTGCTGCACCTGTTAGGTAGGGTTTTGCTCCTCCCTTCCTCCCCCAAATTGAGTCTTTCAGGCTAAAGGTGTCCTCAGGACTGTGTTCCTCGTAGAGCCAAAAAAAAAAAAAAAAATTTTTTTTTTTTTTTTTTCTAATTCCAAGTACCTGTAAGGATGAGAAGCAACAGAACTCTCAATCACAAGAGTGGAAATGTGAAGTGGCCAACCATTTTGGAAAAACAATTTGACATTATCTAGTACATTATTGGGTAAGGTAGCTCAATTGCTAGAACAGGAAAATACCACAGGCTGGGCATGGTGGTTCATGCCTGTTATCCTAGCACTCTGGGAGGCCATGAGTTTGAGACCAGCCTGTGTAAGAGCAAGACCATGTCTCTACAAAAAAATAGAAAAATCAGACAGGCACGGGACACCTGCCTGTAGTCCCAGCTACTTGGGAAGCTGAGGGAGGAAGATCACAGGAGCCCAGGGCTTTGAGGTTGCTGTGAGCTATAATGATGTCACTACACTCTAGCTATGGCAACAGAGAGCAGACTAAGACCCTGTTTCCAAAACAAAAAAAAAAAGAGTAAAACTTTGTATCTTATGTAAAAACAAAGTCCATTGAATCTGTCCTGAAAAGCCAGAATCCAGTGGGAACCTAGCTTAAGGTGACTTAACATTGGTAAAGTGGGACACCAAAGGGGGGTGGGGGTAGGGGTTCTTAAATTAAAAATTAATTTGGTCTATATGGAGCAACAAAAATGTTCATAGAATGCAAAAATAGTATTGTAATATATTTTTTTAAATTTCAACTTAAGTACAATTTACAAATATAATACATTAAAAAATTACGTATATAGGCTCGGCGCCTGTGGCTCAATCGGCTAAGGCACCAGCCACGTACACCTAAGGTGGCGGGTTCGAATCCCCAGCCCGGGCGCCAAACAACAATGATGGCTGCAACCAAAAAATGGCCAGGCGTTGTGGTGGGCGCCTGTGGTCCCAGCTACTTGGGAGGCTGAGGCAGGAGACTCGCTTGAGCCCAGGAGTTGGAGATTGCTATGAGCTGTGATGCCATGGCACTCTACCCAGGGGTATAGCTTGAGGCTCCGTCTCAAAAAAAAAAAAAATTACGTATAGTATTATTTTATTCTTTGGCATATTTCTCATTTGAGTGAATTTTTTTTAGTAGCTTGCTGTCCTTGTTTAAAAGGTCATTAAATTTTTCACAAGAATTTGTTAAATTATATTTCACACATAAAATGGCTTTCAGAGTCTCAACACTTGTGATTTTTCTGAGGTCCACACTTTATTTACCGTAGAAAAAGCACGTTCAGTCACAGCATTAGTTCCTGGACAGCGCGTATCCCACAATTTTTAGTGCATTATTGTATGGATCATGGTTTGTTTCAAAATGATTAAATATTTCTAACCATTTGTTCTCTATTGTGATTTTTGCTGATGCCCAAGATTTAACCTTTTCCTTCTCAATATATATATATGTGTATATATATATATATATATATTTTTTTTTTTTTTTTGGAGTTTTTGGCCGGGGCTGGATTTGAACCCATTACCTCCAGCATATGGGGCTGGTGCCCTACTCCTTTAAGCAACAGGTGCCGCCTCTTATCAATATATTTTTTTAATAATGATACCTCGTAAGTCATAAGTGTCACTTTCAAGGCTGGTGCTAGACTTTTTGCCGCCACTATAAAATATAAATAATACGAGTACTGTCTGCTAAATTCATGAAATAAATAAATAAATTACTTACCTAAATTATCTGAATAGCTGATTTGTTGACATCACTTGTTTAACTAGCACTAGCACGCAGTATGTGTATCGTCTGAGAGACAGTTACAATATGTTTTCGTGGTTGCCAATGCCAAAAAATGCCATTGTTCATTAAATCCAAACAATGGTGGTCAGATTCTAACAACTGATCAACAATGCGAACTTTGATAAGCAGTTCTTGATAACCAGTTCTCAACAATTATTTGTTATTATTAAAGTTTAGCATTATAAAATTAACAAAAATAATATAAAACTCATATCCTGGCGAAATAGCCACATGGCAGCTGAAAACCGTATATTCCCTTCCTGTTCTCCCACTGTTCCCTAGCTTGTCGTGCATTCTTTCCAAAAATCAGGACTTTTTTAAAAACGCCACGGGATGCAGAACAAGTTGTTAAAAATCAGAACTTTCCCACCAAAAGCAGGACATCTGGTCACCTTAACCTAGCTAGCAACCCAGGCTCCTGCTATCCTGTGATGTCTCCATTCCCACACGTGGCCTGCATTCCTTTGCTATTTTCCAGCTAGCCCCAGTAGAAGACAAGAACACAGAGAGGATACCCTGAATCCTTCAGAAATGACATGCTTCATTTTGCTGCCCTCCTGTTGGTCAGACTTAGTCACATCCGACTAGATGCAAGAGTTGCTGGGAAATAAATCCTTCACCAAGGCAGCCTCTTCCCTGTATCCACTGCCCCCCTGTGGAAAAGGAGCCTGAGTATGTGCTACAGTAGACTGACCTCTCTGACCCCCCAGAAAAGTTGAAAATGCACATGTCCTGTAATGAGGAGCTCTCCTCCCCCGAGAAACTCCCACACATGGACCCAGGATTCCTGCCCAAGATTACTCATAGCAGTCCTCCCTGCAATAGCAAAATTCTGGAATTTCTCACCAACATCTATGAATTGTAGATCAGATAAATAAATGGTAGGATATTAATTTAATGGGTACATGTAAATCAGTAACAGCAGGCACAGCATTATCATAAATGAATCTTCACATGATACAGCTGGTACCAAAAAAGTCCATTTACCTAATTTTAGTATGTTTACATTATGATATTTAATATATTCTTAGACTATAATGCAATATAATTATACTATCATAGACACTATTTATACAATGATAAAACTCTGGCTATATTAAACAATAGTCTTTAGGGTGGGGCTGCTTCCCCAGCAGGCACACAGCAGGATGAATGTGTCAGTTTTTGAAATATTGCAGTACTGGTTGTTAACTACCTGCTGCCTTGAGTTTCTCTGATTCTGGTAGGTCCTCCCTACCCTGGTCTTTTCTCTGTGACACCAAGCAAGGACCTCTTCACAACCCAGCAAGTAAGGGGTTAATATCTGATGATTTTTTCATGCAGAGAGAGGCCTGGGCATTATTTTTAATATTGCCTTGGGCTTAGGGAGATGTGCATATGTGATAAAATTTTAAAATTTAATTTAATTCTTGTTTTTAGAGATGGGGTCTTGCTCTGTCACCCAGGCTAGAACACAGTGGTGTCATCACAGCTCACTGCAGCCTCAAACTCCTGGGCCCAAGTGACCCTCTGCCTCAGCCTCCTGAGTGGCTAGGATTACAAGTAAGTCCTACCAGGCTAAAAATACTTAAAACAAACAAACAAAAAACCTCCTAACCAAACCAAAAAAAAAAAGCAAAGGAACAGTGAACACAAAATCCAGAAGAGTGCTCATCTCCTTGGAGTGTCTGGGGAGAGGACGCTCGTAGCATGAGTTAACACAGGCATTTTTCTTGACGTCATTGTGCTACTTCCTAAATTCAGTGCTGGTACACAGGTGTTTATTACTTCTTTTAAATTAAAGACTTTATCTTTTTTTTTTTTTTGAGACGGAGCCTCAAGCTATCCCCCTGGGTAGAGTACTGTGGCATCACAGCTCACAGCAACCTCCAACTCCTGGGCTCAAGCGAGTCTCCTGCCTCCGCCTCCCAAGTAGCTGGGACCACAGGCGCCGCCACAATGCCCGGCCATTTTTTGGTTGCAGCCATCATTGTTGTTTGGCGGGCCTGGGCTGGGAATTCGAACCCACCACCTTAGGTATACGTGGCTGGCCGCTTAGCCGATTGAGCCACAGGCACTGAGCCAAAGACTTTATCTTTTGCCTTTATTTTTTTATTTTTATTTTTATTTTTTTTGAGAAGGAGCCTCAAGCTATCCCCCTGGGTAGAGTGCCATGGCATCACAGCTCATAGCAACCTCCAACTCCTGGGCTCAAGCGAGTCTCCTGCCTCTGCCTCCCAAGTAGCTGGGACCACAGACGCCCGCCACAACACCCCGCCATTTTTTGGTTGCAGCCATTACTGTTATTTGGCGGGCCGGGGCTGGGGATTCGAGTCCACCACCTTAGGTGTACGTGGCTGGCGCCTTAGCCGATTGAGCCACAGGCGCCGAGCCAAGACTTTATCTTTTAATTACAGTTTTAGGTTTATGGAAAATTTGAGCAGACAGCCTAGACTTCCCACACGCCCCTCATCCCCACCTTCCATATCATTCCCTCTGTTATTCCCGTCTTGCACGAAGGTGGGATGTTTGTTATACTGGTGGGTTGTTATTA
>CAUYQV010066974.1:0-10452 GCA_963574575.1 Galagoides demidoff
ATTTTACTCTTTTTTTCTTGGTTAGGTTAGCCAAAGGTTTATCTATTTTATTGACCTTTTCAAAAAACCAACTTTTTGATTTATTGATCTGTTGTATAATCCTTTTGTTTTCAATTTCATTTAATTCTGCTCTAATTTTGGTTATTTCTTTTCTTCTACTGGGTTTGGGATTGGAGTGCTCTTCCTTTTCCAGTTCCTTGAGATGTCCCATTAAGTTGTTAACTTCTTGTCTTTCCATTCTCATGAGGAAGGCTTGCAATGCTATAAATTTCCCCCTTAGGACTGCCTTTGCAGTATCCCAGAGGTTCTGATAACTCATATCTTCATTATCATTTTGTTCCAAAAATTTGGTAATTTCCTTCTTGATCTCCTGACCCACCTATCATTCAGCATAAGGTTATTTAGCTTCCATGTTTTTGTATGAGTCTTCAGATTCCTGTTGTTACTGAGTTCAACTTTTATTCCATGATGGTCTGAGAAGATGCAAGGAATAATTTCTATCCTTTTAAATTTCCTGAGGTTAAACTTGTGACCTAAGATGTGGTCAATTTTGGAGTATGTTCCGTGGGCTGATGAGAAAAATGTGTATTCAGATTTTCAAACTAATACATTCCTTTTGGAAAGACATCTGGAGAACACTTAGAGAACTAAAAATAGTCCTGCCATTTGATCCTATAATTCCTCTGCTAGGTATATATACAGAAGACCAAAAATCATACTACAATAAAGATATTTGTATCAGAATGTTCACTGCAGTCCAATTCATAATCACTGGGTCATGGAAGAAGTCCAAGTGTCTATCGACCCACTAATGGATCAATAAATTGTGGTATATATATACCATGGAATACTTGCAGCCATAAAGAAAAATGGAGACTTTACCTCCTTCATGTTTACATGGATGGAGCTGGAAAATATTCCTCTTAGCAAAGTATCTCAAGAATGGAAGAAAAACTATCCAATGTACTTGGCCCTACTATGAATCTAATATACAGCTTTCATAGGAAAACTATAACCCAATTTTAGCCCAAGAATATGGGGAAATGGAAGAGAGAGGGGAGGGGAGAGGGGAGGATGGGTAGAGGAAGGCTGATTAGTGGGATCATGACTATGGTTCATCCTATAAGGGTACATGTGAATCTCTCTAAATGTAGAATATAAATGTCTTATCACAATAACTAAGAAAATGTCATGAAGGCTATGTTAACCAGTTTGATGAAATTATTTCAAATTGTATATAGAAACAGGACACTGTACCCCATGATAGTATTAATGTACACAACTATGATTTAATAAAAAAAATTAAAAAAATAAAGATATAAGTTACATCTACTTCTTATGGGTGTAATTTCACTGTGTTTTTTTTTTCTAGAGTGGATATTTACATATTATGAAGACTTTTTTTTTTTTTTTTGGCAGTTTTTGGCTGGGGCTGGGTTTGAACCTGCCACCTCTGGCGTTTCGGGCCAGCCATACTCCTTTGAGCCACAGGCGCTGCCCTAGCATAAAGACTTTATGGTCTTTGAATTTTTATCCTATTGATGAAGCACAGAATAATTTGTCATAGTCATAACATAAACATAATTACTATAAGATATAAGGCATATGTTGAAATCTTGAAAATGCAAAATTAACACAGTCAACAAAAATTGGGAAGCAAAGTAGAGAAGAGCTGGACCAAGGGGAAACTCTTAATTCTCCAAACTTTTGAAATGAAAAGGTAATAAATACTATTTAAAATGTATAAGTCAGCAAATAGAAGAATAAACATTTTGTTTAGTTGGTGTATTCATAAGGGCAAATACTGGAAGAACGAAATATATATACCTAAATAATGAAAATCAGTAGGTACAAAGGAGAAGCTGTGAGCAGGTGTGGGAATACGACATTCTAGTGGAATGTAAGTTTTGGTGACACAAAATTTACCACCCCTTTGTTCTTGTCTGTTCTATGGAATGGTGTTTGGCACAATATAGCTATTGTCAAGGGTTGAGTTGTATCACTCTCCTAGTACACATGTTGACATCTAGCCCCCAGTACCACAGAATGTGGCGTTATTTGGAAATAGCATGGTTGCGCATGTAATTAATTAAGTTACAAAGAGGTCAAATTGGAGGAGGCGGCCCTCCAACCCAAGACAACTGGCACCCTTATAAGAAGGGGACATTTGGACAGAGTCACAACACCGGAAGAATGCCTTGTGAACATGAAGGCAAAGATAAGGATGATATGTTTACAAGTCTGCAAGCCAAGGAATGCGAAAGATTACCAGCAAACTACCAGAGGCTGGGAGAGGCATGGGACAGACTCCCTCTCATGGTTAAGAGGAAGATCTAACTCTACTAATACCTTGATCTTAACTTAGAACTATAACAATGATTTTGTATTGTTTAAGCATGTAGTTTCACGGCAGCCCAAAGATGCTATACAGCAAGGGATATTTGTGAAATACAAAAACAAAATACTTCATCGTTCACAAGTAGACATTATATAACCTATGCAATTTCATTAATATGCCCTGCGCCTGTAGCTCAGTGGCTAGGGCACCAGCCGCATACACCAGAGCTGGCTGGTTCAAACCCAGCCCAGGCCTGCCAAATAACAATGACAACTATGACCAAAAAATAGCTGGGCATTGAGGGAACCTGTAGTCCCAGCTACTCGGGAGGCTGTGGCAAGAAATCACTTAAGCCCAAGAGTTTGAGGTTGCTGTGAGCAGTGACACCACAGCACTCTACTGAGGGTAACATAGTAAGACTCTGTCTCAAAAAAAAAAAGTCATTAATAGATACAAACAGAAGCATGCATTTGTAGTTATATAGGTAAAGTACCAGAATCAGAGGCAGATATAGTGTCTTTGAAAGAATGGGACTAGTCACAGAGGAAATTTAACTTTTCATTTTATGCTTCCTTTTTGTGTGCATCTACCACTGAAATATTAACAAGATAAAAACAGGGAACGGATAAGTAGACCACTGCTATGTGGCTGGAAGTATCTTTTCTCAGGTTAACCAGTGAAATCATTTAAAGCTTGGCCCTGACTCAGGAATGTTGACTTATAATTATTTATAGCTATGGAAATCATGCTACCTCTCAAGGAAAGTGAGATACAACTCATACAGCCAAGTCTTTGTATTATTCACTATAGTTAGAGTTATTTTTTATTACCATTTTCCAGGACATTTCAGGCAGAACTCAGAAGAATCAGTATAACACAGTGTGATTAAGTGATTTAATTGAAACAGAGAGATAGTTAAAAAAGAGTAGCATTGACTGTGTTCTAAGATAATGCCTGGCGTGGTGAGCCTGCCTTCACTCATTCCTTATTCTGCAAACATATGGAAAGAGCACGTCCTACACCAGGCATGTGCGAGGCACCAGGAAGAGAATAGTGAGTTATGAGTGGTGGTCCTGCCTTCAGGGAATTCACAGTTTGAATTGGAGGTTTGTGGACACCTTTCCTGAGGTTGCTATAACAAAATACTGCGAACTTAGTGGCCTAAAACAACAGGGTTTTTTATGTTTTTCAATCTCACATTGTAGGGGCCAGCAATCAAGTGTATTGGCAGGGCTGCACTCTTCCGAAAGGCTGTTGGGGGATCCTCACTGGCTTCTTCTGGTTTCTGGTGGCTCCAGGCATTCATCTGCTGGAGGCTGCATTGCCCCAATCTCTCCCTCCTCCCTCACACAAACTTCTCTGCATCTCTGTCTTCTCCTTTTCTATGTTTTATAAAGACATTGGCTGTAGAGTTTACCTGGGTAAACCAGAAAGATCTCTTCTTGAGATCCTTCACTTACTTACATCTTGCGAACACCTTTTCCCCAGTAAGGTCACAGTTACAAGTTTCATGGATTAGGATGCACACATCGTTTTATTGGAGACAAGTCAACCACTACAGTACGGCAACGTGAACAGGTAACTCCAATCCGGTGTAACAGGTGGTACGCTAAGTCACATGCAGAGGGTTACAGGATGCACAGAGACAGTCAGTCGGAGGGACTCAGGGAAGACTTTTTAAGTGAAGTGACTGGTAAGAGGAAATTTGGAAGAGTCAGACTCAGAGGAGGGTGGGAAGGGAGCTGGGAGAGCTTTCGGGGAGAGATGGTATGAGGGGCAACTAAAAGAAGTTTAAGGTGGCTGTAAAACATGAGATGAGAAGTTCAAGTTCAACACCTATTTTCATGCGTGTCAATAGGACCTAGATTGTGACACATTTGCCTTATGCAGTGATAATCTGGGCTGCAGTGTGGGGTATACATACAAAAGGGTCAGGACCAGAGGCCTAGAGACCAGTAAAGAATGTGTTGCAGTAATTCTAGGAAAAGATGGATGGGGATTAAAAAAAATGGGTATGAGTTAGATTGAGGATTTCGAATCATTACTATCTTAATGATTGTTAAATACAACTAAACTCACAGTATTTCTAAAGTGAAGATAGATTCCCAGTCTCTCTATTTTTCAGATGAACTTTCTCTACGGCCAATGATGTGAATTTAGTGGCCATTTTCAATAAGCATCTTAAATTTCTGTAATAAGTCTTTGATACGTGGACTGATTTTCTTTAGTTTGTGGAGTGATGGGTACACTTTGCGTTGCTTCAGAGTAAATTTGGCTTCTTAAACTCCTTCCTGAGTGAAAGGATGGCGTTGCCCCCTCCCATGATGGATATTGTTTACAACTCACTTTTGATCACATGCGCCTGTTTAGCGCTCTTGGTTTCAAAGTTTCACACCATCCTTCTATAAAAAGGTTAAGAATGCGGAAGGGTGTTATCAGCGTGGCAGTGGAATTCTGTGCAGAAAGAAGGCAGCTGCAGTGGGAGGAGGTAACCAGGTCACTAGGAACAAGAGGCCCTCTAGGCCAGTGGTTCTCAACCTTCCTAATGCCATGGCCCTTTAATACAATTCCTGTGGGTCGGGACCCACAGGTTGAGAACCACTGCTCTAGGCCAACAGTAGTGCATGCTAGAGAAATCCATCTGCTCCTTCTCACCTGGGTGCCCATTCCCCAGGGCAGGGTGTAGACAATGACTGGAGTGCAGGAGACAGATTACCAGGCATCTCAAAGTCACCTGGTCAGTGACCTCAGGGCAAATGCTTGCTTATTTGCTACTAATTCATCCAGAATTGAGTACATCAAATACTTATTAAATGGGTGAAATCAAGACAATGAGCAATACTTGAAACCATTACATGAAGTAGAACACAATTTTGTAGAGCACCAATTCCTATTCAAACATGGCTTTGCGGCCCCTTCATATTCTCTTGCAATAGCCAGGTTTCCTGGTTTCTATTAAAACCCTCTCCCCATTTTCTGGCTTTTATTGTTCTATGCCAAGTCCCCACATAATATAGAAAACTCTAGTGTAGCCATTTTTATTAATCGCAATTTTCAGTTTTATTTTCTCATCAAGAAAAATAGGCTTTAAATGACTCAGTATGGCTGGCTAACAACATAAAAAAGTTCTTTCCCTGAGCCTGCAACTGTCCTTGTTCTTTTCTACCTCCCTCATTTTATTGTCCCATACCTCAAATGAATTGATGGGCACTAAATTTTGCTGCGACAATCTGTGAAATAAGTGGAACAGGACTCCAGCTTGGTAGCGTCCATCCCTCTGTCTTTAGAAAGGACTACTTGGGCCCAGCACGGTGGCTCATGCTGGTAATCCTAGCACTCTGGGAGGCCGAGGTGGGTATATTGCTTGAGCTCATGAGTTTGAGACCAGCCTGAGCAAAAAGCAAGACCCCCCCCACCCTGTCTCTACTAAAATAGAAAAACTGAGGCAAGAGGATCGCCTGAGCCAGAGTTGGAGGATGCTGTGAGCTATGACGCCATGGCATTCTACCCAGGGCAACAGCTTGAGAGTCTGACTTAAAAACAAACAAACAAACAAAAAAACAAAAACAGAAAGGAATACTGAGGGGCACAAATATTGGGCAGCAGTTCATACACATCACTCCTGTATCAACAAGGTGATTATTTTTATTGACATCAGAAAAGATCTGGTCCTCTTAAAATGGAAGGATTTACCCAACAGAAATTAAATTTCACAATCAACTACCTTCAGGTGAACAACGGTGCTATTGTTCATTTATTCTCTATCAGAAAATAAGTAATCTCAGAGGTCAGGGTTGGGCATTTAGGTTGACAATGATTAGAAAGTATTAAATGTCAAAAATAGATTTATTTCCATTTTAAGTTGCTCAGGACCGGCTGATGTACAACGTAGCACACGTTCTGTGTCTAGTCTAGACATAAGTTTAGGTATAAGATTTTAGCGCTTTATGTGATTATTAACATTTTAAAAGAAAAATTTGCATGAAGATGATACTGAAATCCGTTCTCGGACTTCCTCTTCTTCTCCTTCCTCCTTAACGATTGCTCAGTGTGGAACTTGTTTGAAATACTTTTCAGCTTGTTTAAAATTTATCATGCCTCAATCCAAACACCGTGAACATCTGAGAGAAAGCACTTTGCAACTTCTAAGTGGACAGAGATAATATTTACGAGAGAAGTCTATGCTGATCACAAGGAGCACAGAATACATGAATTAAGTGAAAATTCATGCCTTAAGAAAAGAAAGCAAATTTTTTCCAAAAAAATTAGAAACCAACAGTAGTGCATGTTAGAGAAATCCATCTGCTCCTTCTCACCTGGGTGCCCATTCCCCAGGGCAGGGTGTAGACGGATTTTAGACTCCGTTTTTAGTTTTTAAAAATTTATTTTATATTTTTGTCAGCCTATACCTGAAACGGTCATTAAATTCTCAAAGACGTATTTTTTTCCTTCTTCAAACAGAGTGGACAAATGTCTGAAATAGAGGGATAAAACATTTCCTTTCATCGTTCAAAAAACCCTTAATATTAGGTTTGTGTTACATTTTGATGTTGGCCAATTTTTTCTGATTACTTTTAAATTATAGCTCTTCCATAATAATATGCAACTCAGCATCTTCTCCGTGGGGCAGCAACTCTGCATTGGTCATGGACATACCACTATTCACATTCTAAATTACAGCTCCTTGGTCCTGTCAATACACACATATTATTCCAGTTAAAGGGAAATGCAAGGGTGTTTGGAGTCTCTTCCAACTGAAACATCCATGAACCTATGAATGCAAATTCTATCTTTTATCCCGTATTTATTCATAGTGCCTACCTGCCTACCCTATAGTCTAGTCCACTGAGCAATTTCTTGCTTGTTGGGCAAATGAACAACAGGACATCCAGCATCGTGTGATTATCTTACCTTATGTGATTATCTGTGCAATGGCAATTTTACTGTACTGGGAGAAATAATCACTCTGCACATCAAAGCTCGGCTGTTTGTTTCTTAATGCAGGCGCTGGATGACTCTAACATGGGCTAGAACTTGCATGTCTTTGTGCCTTTGTAAGGGTTCTGGTGAGACAAATGACCCACGGGCCCCTAATGAAGGGTGAGCCTGCTTCTCGTTTCCTTTGCTGTGGTCTTTGGAAACACACAGGAACTCGGGCAGAGCACGATTAGCCCATTTGCTACTGTCACCCCATGGTAGTGACTTCTTGTTTTATTGTTGTTGTCGTTGTTTGTTTTTGAGACAGAGTCTCTGTATGTCACCCTTGGTAGAGTGTGATGAGATCACTGCTCACAGCAACCTCAAATTCTTGGGTTTAAGTGATTCTCCTTTCTCACTCTCCCAAGTAGCTGGGACTACAGGCGCTCACCACAAAATACCCGGCTATTTTTTCGTTGTTGCAGTTGTCGTTGTTGTTTAGCAGGCCTGGGCTAGGATCCAACCCGCCTGCCTCAGTGTTATGTGGCCGGCGCCCTACCCACTGAGTGACGGGAGCTGAGCCTACCACTTGGGTTTTGTGTGTTGGTAGCTCCTTGACTCCAAGTTTCAATATAGACTGTACTTTTGCAAGAAGCCAAATACTGCATCTCAAATTGTGCAGTATTATTGCCAGTATTGAAGATAAATGTGTATATATATTTTTGTTAAGGTAATTTATTTTACTCTTAGAATTCCTGCTACAAGGTTGAGTTTTATACACTTCGTATTTTTCTTTAGAAAATTAACTCATTTGGCAATCATAAACAGATTTTGTGGCATAAATCGATAAATTTTATTTATCTAAATAATAGATCAATTTTATTTATTTAAATTTTATTTAAATAAAATTTATCTCAATAAAATTTAAATAACAATGTTGAAAATGAACACATTCAGTACACTAAGCCTCAGCACCCATCTTTTCCACCCAAATTTTGCCCCATTAACAAGAGAAGATGGACAGCGTGGTTATTGATTACTGTCTTCTGAATACACTATCACCCATCGTGAGCTCATATCACTGATAAAGCCTGTGGGCTCGCATTTTCTATTCTTACTAGAAAATTTCTTCATTTATACTAAAATAACAATTGAAACAGGCACTGTTTTAATTCCTTTGTATACATTTTATGTACATGAACTCATTTAGTCCTCCTAGCAAGGGAGGAATCCCCTTACACTGATAAACACAAATGAAGGAAGAATGGAGAGACTATACAACCCACTATGTTACAAAGCTGTACATAAATGAGGCAGGATTTAAACCCGGGCAACTTGGTTTCAGGGTCCACCGACTTCCTTATTTTATTCTCTGCAGATCACTATGATATGGAAGCTGGGCTGGGCAGCACTCCAGCAATTTCCAGCTGACAAAGTTACTGACGTTGCCTAGCTACATATGCTGTGAATATTGATTCCACTGGGCTGTGACTTATCCTCATAGTAATTCAATAATTCTACTGTTATTTGGAACTCAGATCCTCATCTCAAAGTTTACAACACCTTTTGGGGGTGGGACACAATTATAAGAGGGATTTTATCTAACAAATGCAATCAATGTAACCTGGTTCTTTGTACCCTCGATGAATCCCCAACAATAATATATATATATATATATATATATACTGGATTATTTGACTTGCTGGATTGTTTAACTTGCTGTACTATAAAGATTTCTTTTTTTTTATTGTTTGGGATGAATTGAGGGTACAAAGAGTCAGGTTACACTCATTGCATTTGTTAGGTAAAATGTCTCCTATAATTGTGTCCTGCCCCCAAGAGGTGTGCCATATTCATCACATTTCTGTTGCATGCATGTACAATGTTCATAACCGACCTTGTAAAGGAGAAACTGTGGTCTCCATTTTCCAGAGGCATGAAAGGCCCACCATGGTTAAATAACACTCCCCACTTTTGGTTTTGCTCTGGCCTCTGTCTCAGCACACTCTCTGGGCTAGAAAATCAAGCTCAGACCAAACTATTCATTTTCTGGATCGAATAAGGATGCTGTTCCAACGTTTCGTTTTTTGAAACCTTTGAGTTAATTTTTAAAGTACACAAAAAGCAGTAAACCCTTTTGAAAATTTCATTGGCTCAAAAAATAGAACTGAAAAATTGGAAAGGCCCATTAATCACTAGTTTTATGCCCATGCCAGGGTAGAAATAGAACTGAAAAAAAGAGTTCAAGTGTATTTTCCTGCTTGCTTCTATTTCCTTTGAAAATTATGAGGTTATCTCTAAAAGAGCACTATAATTTTCCTTGCAGTTAGAAAATTACCTATGGACTAGAGATCTTGTTGGCATCAAGGGACAAGTACGCTATTTCTAAGAACATGGGCCAGGGAAATGAGCAGATCCTCTTGGCACCATTGTGTCTGGTGCCCAGATAGCAGAGGCAGGGCTCAGCTACGTAGGTTATGTGAGTTATCCCAACTTTTGTGGATATTGGCCTTTCTTCTAGGGAGGCAGCCAAAGCCTATGGTGGTTTTGTTAGCATTAAAAGATTAATAACTTGGTCTTGGTTTACAGTAACAGAAATCCATGAGGAGGAAACTGAACCAGTTTCTCTATTACCATAGCCTCCCACGTGCAATAGCCTCTGAAATAACCATTCGGTGTTTGAAATAACATCATAAAAGTCTATTAATTCTTGCTCCAAATTAAGCTGATGTTGGGTTAATGTGAACTCATTAAAGGTCTTGTTAAGAACTAATGTAAATTTGCAATTTCGGTCCAAGCCACTGATTGGATCAGAGGCCCCTCATACATCATAATTACTTTTTTCGATAATATCTGGAAAAAGATTCAGATCTAATTGCTCTCATTTAGAGTATGTGTATAGGGCAGCGCCTGTGGCTCAAAGGAGTAGGCCCCCATATGCTGGAGGTGGCAGGTTCAAACCCAGCCCTGGCTAAAAACTGCAAAAAAAAAAAAAAAAAAAAAAAAATTGTTTGTGTATTGTTTATTAGGTTTTTGTGTTGCTGTTAAGTATACACACACCCACACACACACCCCACTCTTCACAATCTATACACATACTCTTTTTTTTTTTTTTTTTTTTTTTGCAGTTTTTAGCCAGGGCTGGGTTTGAACCTGCCACCTCCAGCATATGGGGGCCTACTCCTTTGAGCCACAGG
>CAUYQV010066978.1:0-16302 GCA_963574575.1 Galagoides demidoff
CGGGCGCCTGTGGTCCCAGCTACTTGGGAGGCGGAGGCGGGAGACTCGCTTGAGCCCAGGAGTTGGAGGTTGCTGTGAGCTGTGATGCCATGGCACTCTACCCAGGGGGACAGCTTGAGGCTCCGTCTCAAAAAAAAAAAAAATTATAAGACCTCATAAGACCTCAAAAACACAGGCAGCAAAAGTAAGAATAACAAATGAGATTATATCAAACTAAAAAGCTTATGCACAGCAAAGGCAAGAACAGAGTAAAAGACAACTTTCAGAATGGGTGAAAATATCTGCAAATTATTCATTTGACTGGGGATTAATGTCAAGAACATACAAGGAACTCAAACATCTCAACTGCAATAAAACAAACAACGGCATAAAACCCAGTTAAAACTGTGCGAATGATCTGAACAGACGTTTCTCAAGAGAAGATATAAAAATGGTTAACAGATATATGGGAAAATGCTCAACATCACTATTAGGGAAATGCAAATCAAAATGACAATGAGGTATCATCTCACTCCAGATAGGATATTGCCAGATAGTAATAGGTTATTATCAAAAAGACAAAAAAAAATTCTGGCAAAGAAGAGGAAAAAAGAAAATTCTAAATACACTGTTGGTGGGAATGTAAACTAGTGCAGCCACTATAGAGAACAGTATGGAGGGACCTCAAAAACTATAAATAGAACTAACTGTGTGATCCAGCAATCCCACTAGTAGGCATTTATCTAAAGGAAAAGAACTTGGTGTATCAAAGAGAAATCTCCATGCCTCCCCCAATGTTTACAATGTTTATTGCAGCACTATTCACAATAGCAAGACAGATAATCAACCTAAGGTCCAACAACAGATGAATGGATAAAGAAAATGTGGTATATACACGCAATGGGTTATTACTTAGCCATAAAAATGATGAAATCCTGTCAGTCATGGTAACTTGGATGCAAATAGAGGACATCATATTAAGTGAAACAGCCAGGAACAGAAAGTTAAACGTTGCATGTTTTCACTCATATGGGCATAGTGGTGAGTGCCTGTAGTCCCAGCTACTTGGGAAGCTGAGGCAAGAGAATGTCTTAAGCCCAAAAGTCTGAGGTTGCTATGAGCTGTGATGCCATAGCACTCTATTGAGGGCAACATAGTAAGACTCTGTCTCAAAAAAAAAAAAAAGAGACATTAAAGGCTGGTAAAGCCTGGGGAGTGGGAAACAGATTTGTCAAAGGATACAAGATCACAGCTAGGTAAAAGGGATATGTTCTGGTGCTCTGTACTTCTATAGGATGACTATAGTTAAGAACACATCCTGTTTGAGATGATGGATATATAAATTACCCTGATCTGATCATTATATGTTATATGTATCAAAACATCACTATACAATCCCTAAAAATAAGAAAAAAAAAAATCAAAAAAACTGCAAAAAAAAAAAAAGTCTGTGGCTCAAAGGAGTAGGGTGCTGGCCCCATATACTAGAGGTGGCGGGTTCAAACCAGCCCTGGTCAAAAAAAAAGAAAGAAAGAAAAAAATCGCAATGACATATCATTTCACGTCCACTAGAATGGCTGTGATCAAAATGACAGACAATAGTAAGTGTTGACAAGGTTATAAAGCAGCGATTCTCAACCTGTGGGTCACGACCCACAGGAACTGTATTAAAGGGTCGCAGCATTAGGAAGATTGAGAATCACTGTTATAGAGACACTGGAACACTCTTACATGGCTGATGGAACTATAAAATGGTACGGTTATGCTGGAAAATAATTTGATAGTTTCAGTAAAAGAAACTTATCACATAAATGTATCCAAGAGAAATGGAAACATAGGTTCATATACAAACTGACATGCAAATGTTTAGAACAGCATTATTCATCATGGCCCCAAACTGGTAAGAACCTAAATCTCTCTCAACCAATAACAGATAAACGAAGTGTGGTATAACCATATATTGGGATACTATTCAATATAAAAAGGAATGAAGAATTAGTACATGTTACATGAATGAACTTCAAAACATGCTAAGTGAAAGAAGCCAGTCACAAAAGATCACACATACAGAGATTTAATGGTTGACCAGGTTAAGAATGGAAAATGGCTACAAATAAGCACAAGGAATCTTGTGAGTGTAATGGAAATGTTCTAAAATTGGATTACAGAAACAACTGCGGGACTCTATAAATTTACTGAGTCACTGAATTATACATTTAGAACAGGTAAATTTCATGGTATTGTACACTGTATTTCAATGAAACTGTTAAAAACAAAGGAATACAGAAACATTTCATGAGTAAGAGGATGATTTCCATTTTGGATATGGCAAATGTTAAGTGCTACTGGGACTTGCACAGGAGATTTCTTGAATGCTTTCAGACAACAATCAGGTTAGAGATAAAGAAAAGATTTGGGATTCAAAAGTCCACAGGTGGTAGTAGAAGCCACCTATGTGGATAAACTATTTCAGAATCTGCAGGAGTCCTTTGAAACAAAAGCTATGGTGGATTCCTGAAAAATCCAACATTTAGGAGCAGAGTGACTGGAGGAGGAGGGGCCTTTTTATTGATAGAGAAATAAGTGAACAAGAGAGAATGATCACAACCCCGCTCTCCAGAGGTAAGCTCTCCTTAACAGTTGTTTTCGGTTTTTTTGGTATTTACTCTCTAGACTTATCACTACAGACAACACCTGGATTCCTAACTATGCAAGACAAGGTTTTCGTGCTCTTTCTCTATCTCTTTAACTTTTCCTTATTTCAATGTTTAATAAGTTACTCTATACTCTCTTAGTTATATTTATAATTTTAAATGTTTAACCTATATGTCCTTTTTTTTTTTTTGTAGTTTTTGGCCGGGGCTAGGTTTGAACCTGCCTGCAGTATATGAAGCTGTCACCCTACTCCTTGAGCCACAGGCACCACCCTATACCTTTATATCTTAATTAACTTGGGTCAGTTCACAGATGGAGGGCTTATCATGTAAAATAAGTAATTGTTACCACTAACTTTCCTTCCACCTTTTCTCTCCCCTATCCTTCTTTGTTAGCTATATCATGACTCTGGTCTATAACCTTAATGAAATCTTTCATACTTTGTCTCTAAATTTACTTTAAAATTCAAAAACAATAGTATTATGTTTATTATTATAACTCTGTAAACATTATTCATGGCAGATCCATGTGGTATGCAAAAATAACATTTCCTTTTCTTATTTCAGTATTGTAATATCTGGGGCACATATATTTCTAGCAACAGATAAAATAGAGTCTCTTTTTTTGTTGTTTCATTTATTTTTTACTTTTATGTTTTTTTGGGACAGAGTCTCATTATGCCACCCCAGTGAAGTGCTGTAGTGACACAGCTCACAGCAACCTCTAACTCTTGGGTTTAAGTGATTCTCTTGCCTCAGCCTCCCAAGTAGCTGGGACTACAGGCACCCGGCATAACGCCTGGCTATTTTTTGTTGCAGTTGTCATTGTTGTTCAGCAAGGCCTGAGCCGGGTTCAAACCCTCCAGCCCTGGTGTACGTGACCGGTGCCATAACCACTGAGCTATGGGCACCAAGCCAGATTCTCTTTTCTTAAACTTTGTAAGTTGATTAAAATCATGCCACATTTTTTTTTTTTAATGAGGTCTCATTCTGTCACCCAGGCTGTAATGCAATGGCATGATCGTAGCTCACTACAGCCTCAAACTCTTAGGTTCAAGTGATCCTTCCAACTCAGCCTCCCAAAGTGCTGGGATTATAGGTGTACCCAGCCTCATACTTTAATTTGCATTTATTTGCACCATGTTTTTCTTGACAACTTTTCATTTACCTATATTTTAGATTTGTCTTCCTTTTTTGGAAAAAGTTGTCTTCTTTTTTTGTTTCAGCATAAGGTTACAAATATTCAGCTTTTTAATCATACTATCTATTAGATATAGTCCCTTTTATTCTCTGGAACATTCCATCCAAAGCTCTCACCTACCTCCTACTCAAATTTGGGCTGAATGTTCTTTAGAACTATCACTGAATTCAGGGCCGCCATTCTAAAAACTCTAAAATGATCTTCGAGATCAGCAGTTCTCAACCTGTGGGTCCAAACCCACAGGAACTGTATTAAAGGGCCGCGGCATTAGGAAGGTTGAGAACCACTGTCTAGATAGATTCCAGTTTCCTACATTCCTTTTCTTCCATTTGGCTTACTCTCATTGTGCTGGAATCCATTATCAACTAACTTCCTCAAATGGAATGCAGTAGAAACTCTGAGTTCCTGCATGACCGAAGACCTCTTTCTTCTGCCTGTACATTAGGATCACAGTATTTGATTGGCCACATTAATTTACATGAAAAACATTTTCCCTTCAATTTGGATATTGCACTATTTTCTTTCAATATCCAGTGATATAGATGTGAAGTCTGATCAGTAAAACTTTGTAGGTTACCTGTTTGTTCTTCCCTCTAAACAAAGTATTTAAGTATTTAAGCCCAAGGTTCTAAAATTTTATGAGTGTTATCCTCAAAAATTTTTTCTTAAACAGTCCTGGATAATCATTTGGGCCCTTTCTATCTTAAGGCTCATGTTCTTTAAACTTTGGGAAATACATCTATTATTTGTTCTGATAATTTATTTCCATCTATTATAAAACTCCTAGCATTTAGATGTCAGGCATCCTAGACTTGTCCCCTTTGTGATAATGTTTTGTTATATTTTCCTTCTATTTTTTAAATCAATGTTCTGGGAGGTTTTTTCCCAACAGTACCTTTCATCCTTGCCATTAACTCTTTTTCTTTTTTAACTTTAGTGGTTATATTTTCAGTTCTGTAACAAACTCCTTATTTTCTTATTCATTTGCCACTGGCCTTGTTCTAGGGATGTAATAATATCTCAAATCTCTTACAATATACTAGTTAGAAAATCTTTCTCTAAGCACTACTTGTCTGTTTGTATTTCTTGGTTGTTTATTCTTGGTTGATTTTTCTGGGTAAGAGTGTGGATTCCTCTGATGTTGTGTAAGTAGATCTATTTCTCAAAACACTTCACGTTCTGAGTGGGAAGCAGGATTAGGTGCTCTGTGTACCTGGGCAGAACATTTGACTGGCAGTTTTTTCAGGCAGAGCTGGTAAGGAGCCAGCTACCAGATGGTAAGTTATCAGATGGCAGAATGATCTGGAGGAGCTCTTCCAGAGCAGGGTATAAGGAAAGAGATCATAGGCCAGATTGGGTTTTTGTTTGAACCTTGAGCTAAGAATGTTTCTACATTTTTAAAAGGTTGTAAAACAAACATTAAAAAATTACACAAGAATATCACGAACTGCTATGGTTTGAATATTTGTGTCCCCTCCAAAACTCATGTTGAAACATAATTCCTAATTCAATAGTAGTAAGAAGTAGGGGCCCTAGGAGGAGATTAGGTGGTGAGGATTCCTCCCTTATATATTGGTGACCATTATAAGAGACACTTTGCCCATCTTTGGCCTTTTTGCCTTTCTATCCCTTCTGCCATGTGAGGACGCAGAGATCGCTGACTCTAGAGAATGCAGCAACAAGGTGCCCCCTTGGAAGCAGACCCTGAACCTACTGGCACCTTGATCTCAAGACTTCCCAGTCTCCAGAACTGTGAAAAATAAACATTTGTTGTTTATCAATTACCCAGTCAGTGGCCTTTTGTTAGAACAGCACAAACTAACACAAACTAACCTCATAGGGCCCAAAACTCTGAAAATATTTACCACCTGACACTTTATAGGCAGTTTGCTGACCCTTGTTCCAGAGCCAACAATCATGTTGGAACCAAACAACAACAAAGAAAAGATACTTCCAGCAACAGATCACTTCAGTCTATTGTTCTGATGACCGGTGACTGTAGTGAAACCAGTTTTTCTTCCATTTTGTCACTGTAAACTCTCTGGACAATTTTGTAGAGAAAAGATATAATTCAAGTTGCAACTACACTACACATTTGTTCTTCAACTATCGTACTTACCCAGCCAGAAAATCCTTACGAAAGGCAAATGTAAGCAGAGAAAGTATTATGCATTAAAAAAAACTGTTAATTTCATAAGAAAAAACTTTCATAATCTTATAGCATGATGGAGCAGATGTTAACTTCATATAGAGGGGGAAAAACATATTTTTAAAGAATGGTAAAATCTTAGCATCCAATCACCCAAAGGCTCTCATTCTCACTGTAAATTTGGTAAAAGAAAACAAAATCAATAGTTTTTGTAAACATGAATACAATCCATCCATATGAAAATCTTATGTCCAGTAGGTGGCAACGTATGGAGATGACTTGCATCATACTTTTTGAAAACAGAAAACAAAATGAAATTATTTTTACACAAAACAATTTTCTGTGAAAGACAATTTGAGTTTGGCAATAAGGAATAAGAAGGGTTTTATTAAATGCATACGTTAAAGTGATAGCTGAAATCCTACACCATTAATAGTAATAACACCTTTAATTTAGGAGCCCGAAATAATTTCAACTCATTAAACCACACTTTTAGAACACCTTTAATTTTAGGAGCCCGAAATCATTTCAAATCATTAAACACCTTTAATTTTAGGAGCCCCAAATCATTTCAAATCATTAAACACCTTTAATTTTAGAAGCCCCAAATCATTTCAAATCATTAAACCACACTTTTAGAATGTAGAAAAATGGCACATTTTACAAAATTAGAAACTAAAATACCAAAAGCTTAGGTCATTTTTGCAAAGTACCATGTTAACATCTATGAGTATATTTTTCCTCCACCCTACTAAAGAAGTAATTTCAAAGAAATACCATCCGAGCACTTTTGCTTTATCTGATATTCTTGATCTGGTTTAAATTATAATTTTTTTTCATTATTTATTTATTTATTGCAGTTTTTGACTGGGGCTGGGTTTGAACCCGCCACCTCTGGCATATGGGGCCGGTGCCCTAGTCCTTTGAGCCACAGGCACCACCCCTTAAATTATAATTTATCACTGTAAGGAAGTAAAAAGTGCAAAAGTTATATCTATGAGAATAGGATTTGGGGTTCACAACTAGAAAACTAGAAAAAGGTGATTTGCTATCATAAGTGCACTAATTTCATGTTCTGGTTTTTTTTTTTTTTTTCTGAGACAGTCCCACTTTCTTGTCCCTGGACAATTGTTGTGATGTCACAGCTCACAGCAACCTCAAACTCTTTGGGCTCAAGCAATCCTCTTGCCTCAGCCTCCCAAGTAACTAGGACTACAGGCACCCACCAGAACACTTGGCTATTTTTTACAGACGGAATCTCACTCTTGCTTGTCAAGCTGGTCTCAAACTCATGAGCTCAAGTGATCCACCTGCTTCAGCCTCCCAGTGTGGTGGGATTACAAATGTGAGTCACTGTGCCCAGCTGTTCTGTTATTTTTGAGCCTAAGAAATTGGTTCCTAAAACTGTCTCAGAGAGTCCTCAAGATTGAGAGGTAAGATAGCATAATTAAGACTTTGGTGTCAGGTAGTCCTATGCTGGAATAATAGCTCTATCACTTAAATTGTGCTATTTAAAGCAAATTGCTTAACCTTTCTAAGTCTCAGTTTTTTCACTTGTAAAATGGAGATGAAAATATTCTCTCTCTTAATATCCCCCAAATTAAAAACCTAATTTTGTAAAGCCTTTAAGGTAGTTCTAGGTTATCATGAGTAATCAATAAAGATTAGCTATTAATATAATCTACTGTTTTATCTAAGCTATGCTATCCCTAGAATAAGGATACGTAGGTGATCAAATTCTAGAGATTCAAGACAGTTGTAGTAGAGAAATCTGGGTTTGACAGATTGTCACAATATAGGGAAATCACCATTCAGTAGACCTGCTCCCTCATGTAATTCCAATATGAAATGGCCTTGCGAGTTCTCTGGGCTAAAGTTCCACAAGATTAAAATCAAGAAATGAAGACATACCCAAAGTCTTCAGAAGACGCACAACCCACCCAAATTGACCTATCTTAGGTACAATTCTAAAGCCTAACTCTATGGATCCTAATAATTTGACTTGAGATAATTAAAAAGATTAACTTGTTTCTGGATTTTTATGTATGCTGCTATCTTCCTCATGCATTTTTAATCTATTCTCATTAAGAGCAAAATTAAAATAAAATTGTACTTACATTCAACTCTCCTCAGTTAAATGGTTTAAATTTGTAAGAATTAACCCCTTGCAGAATTCACTGCATAACTGCTGAAGATTAGGAAGCAAAGAGGAAGTGTTAAAAACAATTGAAAGACTTCACAATAGCCAAGAATGAAAACAACCTAAATGTTAATCAACAGATGAGTGCATTTAAAAAATATGGTATATACACACATGAATATTATTCAATCATAGAAAAAAGGAAAGCCTACCATTTGCAATAACATGGATAAACCTGGAAGATATTATGCTAAGTGGAATAAACCAAACATTATATGTAGAATCTAAAAAAGTCAAGCTCATTAAAGCAGAGAGTAGAATAGTGGTTTCTAGGAGCAGAGGTGAAGGGACAGGGAGATGTAGTCAAAGGGCACAAATTTTAAACCATAAGATGAGTAAGTTCTAGGGATATAGGGTACAGCTTAGTAACAACAGTTAATCATATTGTACTGAATACTTGAAGTCTGCTAAGAGAACAGACCTTAAGTGTTCTCATTATTTACATACATAATTGGTAACTATGTGGGGTAACAGATGTGTTAATTAGCTTGATTGTGGTGATCATTTCACAATGTAAATTTGTATCAAACAATGTTGTACTCCATAATACATATAATTTTTTTTAATCATACATCACAAAAAACTGCGAAAAAAATGACAGACTCCAACACTCCTCTATTCATTATGGACAGATCCAACAGGCAAGAAGTCAGTAAAAACCCAGTTGAATTCAATAGCATTATCAATACACTGGACATAGTTAACATCCAACAACAGCAGATTACACATTCTTCTCAAGTTTACATGGAACATTCACCAGGATAGACTATATTCTGGGCCATAAAACATACCCCTTCACAAATCTAAAGGATTAGAAATCATATAATGTATGCTCACAAACCACAATGGAATTAAATAAGGAATCATTAACAGAAAGTCAGATTTAAAAAAACAACATATGAGCCTCTCAATAGATGCAGAAAAAGCATTTGAGAAAATTCAGCACCTTTTAAGATAAAAATATTCAATTAAATAAGCATAGATGGCACTTACCTCAAAATTATATATGACAAGCCCACAGCCAATATCATACTGAATGGGGAAAAACTGAAAGCATTCTCAGTTAGAACTGGAACCAGACAAGGGTGCCCACTCTCACCACTTCTATTTAGCAAAGTGCTGGAAATCCTAGCCACAGCAATCAGGCAGGAGAAAGAAATCAAGGGTATCCAAATGGGGAAAAAGAAGAAAAACTATCACTCTGCTGATGATATGATCGTCTATCTAGAAAACCCAAAAAAGGCTGACAAGAGACTCCCAGAATTGATAAATAAAGTGAGAAAAGTCTTTTAGGTTACAAAATCATTGTACACAAATCAATCACCTTCATCATATACACCAAAAACAGTCAAGCTGAGAACCAAATCAAAAAGTCACTACCCTCATAATAGCAACAAAGAAACTAAAATATCTAGGAATGTATTTAACTAAGGAGGTAAAAGACCTCTACAGGGAGAACTATGAAACACTGAGGAAGGGAATTGCAATGGACATAACCAGATGGGAAAACATAACATGCTTGTGGCTCAGCAGAATCAATATTCTTAAGAAGCCTATACTACCCAAAGCGATTTAATGCAATCCCCATTAAAATACCAGCATCATTTTTTGTAGATCTAGAAAAAATAGTTCTATGCTTTGCATGGAACCAGAAAAGACCCTGAATAGCCAATGCAACCTTATGCAACAAGAACAAATTGGAAGACATCACTTCATCAGAATTGAAGATATACTACAAGTCTATAGTAACCAAAATAGCATGGCACTGGCACAAAACAGAGACATAGACCTATGGATCAGAACAGAAAACCCAGATATGAAATCATCCTCATAGAGTCATTTTTAGAGAGAAAAAGATAGATTGAGACTCACTCTGTCACCCCAGGTAGAGTGCCACAGCATCATAGCTCACAGCAACCTTAAACTCATGGACTTGAGCAATCCTCTTGCCTCAGCCTCCCCAGTAGGTAGAGCTACAGGCATGTGCTACTGTGCCTGGCTAATTTTTCTACTTTTAGTAGAGATGGTATTTTACTTTTACTCAGGCTGGTCTCCAGCTGCTGAGCTCAAGCAATCCACTCACCTTGGCCTCCAATAGCCACTGCCCCCAGACAGAGTGATCTGGATTTTTACAAAGCAGACAAAACCATACACCGGGGAAAAGAATCCCTATTCAATAAATGGTGCTGGGAAAACTGGATAACTACATGTGGAAGACTGAAACAAGATCCACACCTCTCACCACTTGCAAAAATTAATTCATGATGGGCGGTGCCTGTGGCTCAAAGGAGTTAAGGCACCGGCCCCATATGCCTTAGGTGGCAGGTTCAAACCCAGCCCTGGCCAAAAATTGCAAAAAAAACAAAAATTAATTCATGCTGGATAAAAGACGTAAACATAAGGCATGAAACTGTAATATCCTAGAAGAAAATGTTAGAAAAATTCTTGTAGATATCAGCCTTGGTAAATAATTTATGAAGAAGACTCCAAACACAATCATAGCAAGAAGAAAAAAAAAGAAAGTAGGACCTGATCAAATTTAAAAGTTTCTGCATAGCCAAGGACACAATCAATACAACAAATAGGGGGACATTCAACACAATGGGAGAAGGTATTTGCATACTCTATATCTGATAAAGGGGTGATAACCAAAATCTACAAAGAACTCAAGCAAATTAAGCAAGAAAAAAATAAACTCCATTAAAACTGGGTAAAAAGCATGAACAGAAATTTTCAAATAAAGATAGTCTAATGGCCAACAAACACATGAAAAAATGTTCAACTTTTTAATCAGGGAAATGTAAATCAAAACCACAATATCATTCAACTCTAGTGAGAATGGCTTTTATCAAAAAGTTGCAAAACAACAAATGCTGGCATGGATGCAGAGAAAGGAACACTTATGCACTGTTGATGAGACCAAAAACTAGTACATCCTCTAGATAAGGGAGTATGCACATATCACAAAGAACTAAAAGTAGACCTACCATTTGATCCAGCAATCCTATTACTTGTATTTACCCAAAGGAATAAAAGACATTCTATAAAAAAGACACTCACACTTGAATGTTGTAGCAGCATAATGCACAATTGCAAAAATGTGGAAACAACTGAAGTGATTACCAATAAATACATGAGTGGATTAATAAAATGTGGTATATGTATACCATGGAGTCCCACTTAGCCATAAAAAATGGTGATCTATCTTTTGTATCAACCTGGATAAAATTGGAGACCATTTTTCTAAGTGAAGTATTCCAAGAATGGAAAAATAAACACCACATGCACTCAATACTAAATTGAAACTAATCAATCGATACTTAATGCACAGATGGAAGTGAAACTCAATGGAAATCAAGCACAAGGGACAGGAGAGGAGGGGATATGTGGATTCACACCTAAAGGGTACAATACACACTATATGGGTGAAGGGCACATTTATAACCATGAGCTCAAATAGTTAAAGGATTATATGTAACCAAAACATTTGTACCCCCATAATGTTCAGAAATTAAAAAAATTTAAATCTCCCAAATACTTGGAGATTAAACATTTCTAAATAACACATATATCAAAGAAGAAATCGGAGAAGTTCAAAAATTTTTTGAATAATAAAATTACAATTAATCCAAATTTGTGAGATACAGTAAAAGCAGTGCTTTAAGGGAAACTTACTGCATTGAATGCACATACTAGAAAATAAGAAAGATCTAAAAATCAATAATCTAAACTTCCATCTCAGGAAACTAGAAAAAGAAATTAAATCCAAAGCAAGCAACGGAAAAAAAACAAGATCAAAAATGAATAAAACTAAAAACAGGAAACCAATAGGGAAAATAAAAAAATCAACTAAAGCAAAAGCTGATTCTTCGAAAACATCAAAAGAACTGCTGGATCTTCAGTCAGGTGATAAAAGAAAGAAGGCACAAATTTCTAATATTAAAAATGAAAGAAAGCATATCATCATAAATCTTATAGATATTAAAAGGATAATAAAAGAAAATAATGAGCAACTCTATGCCCACAAATTCAATAACCTAGAAACAAAATGGACCAATTTCTTGACAGACACAATTGCCAAAACTTGAACCAGAAGAAAAAGACAATTTGAACAGATCTACTTCTATTAAAGATATTGAATAAAGAATTCTTTTTTTTTTTCTTTGAGACAGAGCCTCAAGCTGTCACCCTGGGTAGAGTATGTGGTGTCACAGCTCACAGCAGCCTCCAACTCCTGGGCTCAAGTGAGTCTCCTGCCTCCACCTCCCAAGTAGCTGGGATTACAGGTGCCTGCCACAATGCCCGGCTATTTTTTGGTTGCAGCCATCATTGTTGTTTGGTGGGCCTGGGCTGGATTCAAACCCACCTGCTCAGGTGTCTGTGGCTGGCGCCTTAGCCGTTTGATCCACAGGCGCGGAGCCTAAATAAATAATTGTTAAGAAAGCATCATACCCAGATTGATTCACTGGTGAATTCTACCAATCATTTAAGAAAGAAATGATACCAATTCTCCACAGTCTCTTCCAAAAGATAGAAGAGGGAATACTTTCTGATTCATTTTATAGGGTATAAGGCCAGAATTTCTGTAATATAAAAACCAGACAAAGACATTCCTAGAAAAGAAAACTACAGTCCAATATGTCTCATGAACATAGATGTAGACACCCTCTATAAAATAATTAGCAAATCAAATCTAACAATGTCTCAAAGAATTATACACCACAACCATGTGGGGTTTTTTCAGTTATTCAAAGCCAGCTCACCATGATTAAATCAATTAATGTAATCCATGACATCAACAGCTAAAGAAAAAATCACATGAGCATATCAATAAATGCAGAAAATTATTTCACAAGGATCCAACTTTCATTTATGATTTTTTAAAAATCAGAAAACAGAATAGAAGGAAATTTCCTCAACTTGGTAAAGAACATCTACAAAAATCTTACAGTGGCTTGGCGCCTGTGGCTCAAGTGGCTAAGGCGCCAGCCACGTACACCTAAGGTGGCGGGTTCGAATTCAACCCGGGCCCCTCAAACAATGATAACAGCTGCAACCAAAAAATGGCCAGGCACTGTGGCGGGTGCCTGTGGTCCCAGCTACTTGGGAGGCTGAGGCAGGAGACTCTCTTGAGCCCAGGAGTTGGAGGTTGCTGTGAGCTGTGATGCCACAACACTCTACCCAGGGGGACAGCTTGAGGCTCTGTCTCAAAAATAAATAAATAAATAAATAAAATCTTATAGCTAACATACACTTGGTAATAAGAAACATGAAGTTTTCCCACTAAGATCAGAAGACAAGGATGTCTCTTCATCATCACTGTTTTTTTTCCTTTGCATAAAGATTTTTAATTAATTTATGACTTGTTTTATTGTGGATTATCATAAGGGTACATACAATTAGACTGCATGGTTTGCATTTGTAACACAAAGTCTGAATTCTAGTTGAGTTCTTTACCCAGAAGGCGTGTCCTATGTCCCTACATTGTACTCCATAGGTGGGTACTTACTAAATCCCCTTGCCCGCCTTCCCCTTTACCCTCTTCTTGAATTTAATTGTGTTTTTCTCTTGTGTGGGCCTACAGTTGTTCATCTGCTAGTTTCAAATTAGTATTAAATACATGGGATGCTTGCTTTTCCATTCTTGAGATCCTTTACTAAAGAGAATGTTCTTCAACTATCTAAGTAAATAAAAAGATGTAAAGTCTCCATCTTTTTATGCCTGTTAATAAACCATAGTTTATTAAGCTGCTTATAGTTTGATGGGCACTTGGGATGTTTCCATATCTTTGCAACTGTGAATTGAGCTACTATAAACATTCAAGTGCAAATGTCCTTATGATAAAATGATTTTTTTTCCTTCTGGGTAGATACTTAATAGTGGGATTGTGGAATCAAATGCGAGGTCTATTTTTAGCTCTTTGAGTATTCGCCATACTTCCAAAAAGTTTGTATTTGTTTAAAGTCCTACCAGCAGTGTACAAGTGTTCCCTTCCCTCCACATCCACACCAGCATCTCCAGCTTTGAGACTTAGTGGGCCATTCTCACTGGGCTTTGGTGATATCTCAGGGTAGTTTTGATTTGAATTTCTCTGATGATAAGGGCCAATGAGCATTTTTTATGTTTGTTAACCATCTGTCTTCTTTAGAGAAGATTCTATTCATGACTCTTGTTCAGTGATATATGATGGGATTGTTGGATCTTTTGTTGATTAATTTGAGTTCTCGGTAGATCCTAGTTATCAAGCTTTTATCCAATTCATAATCTACAAATACCTTTTCCCATTCTGAAAGTTGTCTATTTGCTTTCATTGTTTCCTTAGCTGTACAGATGCTTTTCAGTTTAATTAAGTCCCATTTGTTTGTTTTTGTTGTTGCTGCAACTGCCACAAAGTCTCCTTCATAAAATCTTTCCCCAGGCCGGTATCTTCAAGTGTTTTCCCCACACTTTGAAGATTTTTATTATTCCATGCCTTAGGTTTAAATCTTTTATCCTTCTTGAATCAATTTTTGTAAGTAGTGAGCGGTCTGGCTCCAGTTTCAGTCTTTTATATGTGGTTACCCAGTTCTCCCAACACCATTTATTGAATAGAGATTCTTTTCTCCAATATATGTTCTTGTTTGGTTTATCAAATATCAGGTGGCTATAAGATGTTAGTTTTGTGTCATGGTTTTCTAATAGGTTCCAAATGTCGATGTCTCTATTTTTGTGCCAATACCATGTTTTAATCACTATGGCCTTGTAGCATAGCCTGAAGTCTGGTAGGGAGATTACCCCTGTCTTTGTTCTCATTACTAAGAATTACCTTGGTTATACATGTTTTTTTCTGGTGACATAAGAAATTAAGAATTATTTTTTCCAAATCTTGAAAGTATGATGATGGTATTTTAATGGGGATGGCATTGAATCTGTAGGTTGCTTTGAGAAGTATAAACATTTTGGCAATATTGATTTTCCCCAGCCATGAGCATAGTATGTTCTTCATTTGTCAGTATTTTCTGCTATTTCTTTTCTTAGGGTTTTGTAATTTTCTTTGTAGAGGTCCTTCATCTCTTTTGTTAAGTATATTCCTAGGTATTTCATTGTTTTTGAGGCTACTGTGAAGGGAATTGTTTCCCTGATTAGCTTCTCATCTTGTTGGCATATACGAAGGCTACTGATTTGTGGACACTGAGACATTACTGTATTTTTTTTAATCACTTCCAGGAGTCTTGTGGTTGAGTCTTTGGGGTTCTCTAAGTATAAGATCATATCACTGGCAAAGAGTAAGATGCCCCCATTTGGATGCCCTTTATTTCCTTCTCTTGCCTGATTGTATTTGCTAGAACTTCCAGCATTATGTTGAACAGTAGTGATGATAGAGGATGACCTTGTCTTGTACCAGTTCTAAGTGGAAAAGCTTTCAGATTTACTCCAAAAACTATAAAATTCTGATGAAAGAAGTCAAGGAAAAACTAGTAGAAAGAGATAGTCCAGCCACTAAAGATTCAATATTGTCAAGATGTCAGTTCTTCCCAACTTGATATAGAACCAATGCAATCCCAAGCAAAATCTCGGCCAGTTAGTTCTAGAATATCAATAAACTTATTCTAAAGGTTATATGGAGAGGTAAAATATCCAGAATAGCCAATAAAATATTGAAGGAGAAAAACAAAGTCACAGTGCTGATACCACCTGACTTCAAAACTTACTATAAAGCCAATGTAATCAAGACAGTGTAGTAATGGTGAAAGAATACATAAATATAACAACAGAACAGAAGAGAAAGCCCAGAAATAGAGCAACGCAAAACAGGCAACTGATTTTTGACAAAGAAGCAAAAGCAACACAATGAGAAAGGATAGTCTTTTTGGTAAATGATACTGGAACAACTGGACCTCCACATGCAAAAATATGAATTTAGACACTGACCTTACACCCTTTAGAAAAATTAACAAAAAATGGATTATGGATATTAAAAAAATGCAAAACTATAAAACTTCCAGAAGGGCTCAGCACCTGTGGCTCAATTGGCTAAGGTGCCAGCCACATACACCTAAGGTGGCAGGTTCGAATCCCCAGCCCGGGCCTGCCAAACAACAATGATGGCTGCAACCAAAAAATGGCCGGGCGTTGTGGC
>CAUYQV010066979.1:0-18183 GCA_963574575.1 Galagoides demidoff
TACACCTAAGGTGGCGGGTTCAAATCCCCAGCCCGGGCCCGCCAAACAACAATGATGGCTGCAACCAAAAAAATGGCCGGGTGTTGTGGCGGGCACCTGTGGTCCCAGCTACTTGGGAGGCGGAGGCAGGAGACTTGCTTGAGCCCAGGAGTTGGAGGTTGCTATGAGCTGTGATGCCGTGGCATTCTACCCAGGGGGATAGCTTGAGGCTCCGTCTCAAAAAAAAAGAAACTTCTGATCTCCTTGAAGCAGGCAGGGTTTATATAACTGTTAGATCAAAGGTAAGTGCTCCACAGGGTGCAGCTGTAAAGTGCTGTCATCTTGCCCCTCTAAGCCTGGGCTGTAGGGCGCATTCTCCATTCCCTGGATGAGATCTCAGGAATGTTCCATGACTTTCTGGTCACTCTGAGATCATTTGTTCACCAACATGTTCTTAAGTCAATGTTACCACAGTGGTTTCAACCCAGGCTGCCCATCAGGATTACCTGGGCAGATTTTAAAAAATGTTGGTGCCCAGGGTGTCCCCAAGACCAATGAGGGAAGGCTCTCTGGGGATGAGGCCCAGAATCAGTAATTTTAAGAGCGCCTCAGGTGATCCGAGTGGGCAGCCAGTGTTCAGAACCAAGGAAATGAAAGGTACAGTTCCGGATAAATAATGAAAACTTCCAGTTTTATTTAAAACTGAAGTGCCTCCTCTTCTCTTCCTCTAGCCTCATTTCTGAGTTGCGGAGGAAGGCATGGAGGCGTCTGCTTCCTAGCTCACCCTGCAAGTGTTCCTCCTGCCAACTGGCTCTGCAGTTGGGGTGGGCTGTGGGGGAGGGAGGACAGGGAGGGGCGAGTGGGTCTGATGTGACTGGCGTTGATGCCACTTGATAGGGCTTCTTCTGGCTGTGATGGAGGTTTGAAGCTGACTCCCTTTGGGAGCAGGAGGGAGCACTTGTGTGCTCTTCAGACACTGCCTCTGTCTCTGGGAACCTCTTTTTCAATTTCCTGGTTTTCCAGTAATCCGACTCACACAGAGAGAGTCTGCTGGAGGCCTGTGGCTCCCCAGGAGGCTGTCCTAGACAAAGTCCCTTTAGGATGGTGCAGGCTGGCTCTTTCTCAGTCATGTAGGGCCTTCTTCCCTCTCCCCACTTCCACACCTGCTAGCCAGCCATTCCCCTTGGGCTTGCTGGGACAGTGTTCTGGCCCCATAAGCTTCAGGGGACACCAAGCAGGCTCTGTTCTGTCTCCCCAAAGCACCTTTTCACTAGGCTTGAGGTAAGGAGAAGCACTACTTTAGCAGAAAACACTATTTGTCCCCCCAAAACTTGCTCAACTTTTTTTTTCTTAGCAGCAATAGAGTGACTCTTACCAGCAAACATGGCTTCTCAGAATAAAGACTGAGTTTCTCAGTTGCCCTTGTAGCTAGACATGGCTATGTGACTAACTTCTGATCACGGGTGTAGAGAGGTAGGATGGACAACTTCCAGAAAAACTTCCTAAAAGGAGAGGGTGTGCCCTGCTCCCTGTCTGCCTCTCGCCCTGGTCAGAATGCAATTGGCTGGGCTGGAAGTGCCGTCTTAACCCCTGGAAGTGGAAGAGGCCTATTAGGAGGCTGAGAGATGAGCAGGAGACTGAGTCACACATGGGTTGACTGTACAAACATGCACGCAGGACATAAATGAATAATGGTGGGTCTATTATTATTATTGTTATTCTTGGTAGTCTGACATTTATAACTGGACCTAATCCTAATAAATTCAGAGTTTTGTCCTGAAACAGAGTGCTAAGCAGAAGTGTGGGCAGATGGTAGGCTGCAAGGCTGGGTTTCTCAGACTAGAAAGATGGCGACCCCGTTAGGTGGTGGCAGAACACTTGGCCAAATCATATCTGTTGTACCTTGGATGGCAGATCAGATGTGAGTGGAAATGGTAGGAAAAAGGTCAGAAAGATGATGGTGTTGGCTGCTTCTTGCTGCTTTCAGCAAAGTCCTAGAAGAGGGAGTTGAATTCCGCCTGGAGCCGGCTAGTCTGCAGGCAGATGTGGAAGGAATGAGCTTCGCAGAGGGAGGAGCTCTGTGCTGCGGCCTGCACTGTAATTGGACCGAGTGTCCAGCAGTTTGGGGTGTTTGAAGTGTTGAAGAAACTATTTCTGTGCCCCAGAGTGAAGCAGTCCCAAGAGGTGAGCGCAAAGTGGCAGCTTTGTTAAGATATAGCACTGTGCTCCCAAACCACCTTCCAGCAGCTTCCTTTGAGAGTTCTCCGCCATGCAGCGGGAATCAGCTGAGCTGGCTGCAAACATCAGAACCCAATGCAGCAGTTGCCACTGTGTTGACAGAGAGGCCAGAACACAGGCCAGGAAGGAAGAGGCCTGAGATTGAGGGCTTGAAAACTCTGCCTAGATGAGATTGTTTGTTTGTTGTGATTTTTCACACAAAGAAACAAATAGACTGTAAGTCTACTAAAATTTTGAAAGAATTGTATCGAGGAAGAGAAGCCTGTGAACACCAGTCTCCTCAGGAATGCCTGTGTTCAGAGCCTACGTCAACAGGGAGATGGTGTGAAAGAGGATGTGTGTGTTCACCCAGGCTCATTCCAGATGTGGACAAGAGGGTGAAGGAAAGGGAAGAAAATTCCAGAGGGAAAAGCCAGGGCTAATGGACAAGGGAATTATTCTCAGAAAGGAGAATGATGAGGGTCTAAGCAAGGAACCTACTTCACTCCCAAGGAAGGGGGTCTTTGCTATTCCTGTCCAGTGAGATGTGATGGTAGTTACGGACCAGTAACTTCTGGGCTGTCCCTATTCACCCTATTTCCAAATGGGAGTTTTAAGAAATCGCTGGTATCTTTTTTTTTCCCTCTAACCATTGTTATTTTAGATGTGTGATGGTGAGGTAATTTGGTATCAGCATGTAGTTCACCTGATCATTAAGAGCTACATTTGGGCCTGGGGAAAAAAACTGAGCAGTACCCATACACCCTGGATTTAAGCTGAATGCAGTTACAACTTGGGTCATTGCCTTCTCTTATGGAGGGGATGGAAATGTTCTACTTATTTTAAGAAGGCTACACATAGATATTGTTAGGGTTAAACAGGTAGATTGTGGGAGAACTGCCTGGTTTTCTAGAAGTTCTTCCCTTCTTCCATAGTGATATTGTCTTAGAATTTTAGCTGGGTATATTGCTTCTTAGAATAAAGACTACACTTCCCAGTCTCTCTTGTAACTAGATTAGTTATATCACTGTGTTCTGGCCAGTGGGATTTAAGTGTGTGTGTGTGTGTGTGTGTGTGTGTGCAGCTTTCAGAAAGTGTCCTTAAAAAGACTTCAACCTTTCTCCTTCCTTTGTAACTTTCCTATTAGTGTGAATGTGGAGACACTCACCACAATTTAGATATAGTTCTACTTTTAGAGGTCATTTATTGTGTGTTTGCTTTTCCTTGTAGTTGAATCCACCCATACAAGGGGGTTCTGAGACAGAAGTCACACTACCGTGTTTCCCCCAAAATAAGACACTGTCTTATATTTATTTTTTTCACAAGAAGATACACTAGGGCTTATTTTTAAGGGATGTCTTATTTTTATTAAGTATAATACAAAAATCTACATTTATTCAAATACAGTTAAGTCATCTTCTTCTGGAACCTGACAGGGGGAGCCGACCTTGTTGGTGGGGCTGGCACTAGTGATGCGTGAACTCCTTTCTCCTAGCCGTTCGCACGTGCGCAATAGGATTCCTGCAACCGTGATTACCACATGTGCACCTGCGCAAGTGCGAATGGCTCAGAGAAGCTGTGGCAGATGAAAGGTATTCCAGTCTTCCTTATCGCTCCATGCTGAAATGCATGGTGTGGCTATGCAGCATATCTGCATAGCCACGCCCATCACTAGGTCTTATTATTGGGGTAGGGCTTATATTTAATAAATGCATAGAAATCCTTCTAGGGCTTATTTTTGGGTAGGTCTTATTTTTGGGGAAACACGGTAACAGAACGAGAGCCTCTATTTCTTAGGTTCTTTAATCTCAACCATTTATACTATTGAGGAAGGTGGTCACAAAACTTTTCATCAGAACTTTTTTTTTGAAGTTTTATTTTGTTTTTAATTGGCATAATAATTATCCATTCTTACAGGGTACAATATGATGTTTTGAAACATGCATGTTGTGTAATGATCAAACCAGGGTAATTACCATATCATCACCTCAAACACTTGTCATTTCTTTGTGGCAGGAATGTTAAAAATTGTCAGACCTTGTCTTTACAGTTCTTACATAGGTGGTTAAATATCTTGCTTTGAAAGTGGGGATAGCTGGCACCCATTTTCTAGGTGTGCATGGGGAAGTTGAGACAGAAAGTATTCCATTTTAACATCCTTCTATAATCATGTATATAAACTAATAGTTCTAGACAACGTGTACTGTAGTTAGATGACAGATTGGGTGTTACAAACTACAAATGCTCAAGAAACAGAGAATGGAGGAATCATTGCAGGCTGGGCAGCTAGAGAGGCTTCTGAGATGTGACAGACTAAACATGAAGATCTTGGCTAGAAGACAAGGCGGGCTGGCCTATAGGGGTGTTTGTGTGTAGGGGTGAGGCACAGGTGAATACCCTGAAGTAGGGACATGCCGAGTTCATGTGGGGCCCTTTGTTTGGAGTTTTATAGTTCTTGGCAGAACTTGATTTCTACTTCCTTGATTTTTCTTTTCGTTTGTCTTCTAGAGTTGATATATAAACCACATGAGGATGTCTTAAACACTTGCTACCTTTATTCATCAAAAATAACCCCTCAAATTATCCCCCCCATCCATTTATGGGCATTTCTTGGGTGTGGAAGGCACCACTGTTTGCCACTCCACAGTTTTCCCCCATCTGACCCCAAACTGCAAACAGACCACAGTTTCGTTTGGGTAACAGGCAGCTACATACTTCAGGGAGCTCTGGCCCATTCCAGTTTGGAGCGGCATCTTACTATGCTCAGCCACATCAGGGAGTCTGGTTTCCCATTTTCGTGGTTGGTGTAGAAACGTGGCATGTCGTGCGATTCCAGCTCATGAATTCCAAGGAAAACTGAAGAATGGCTCTGCTTCTGGGAAAGTTATCTTTGCTCTTAAAAAGGGAAATGAAGACGGGAAATTCTCTCTCACATGCTGTGTGAGCTTGTGGTGTTTACAGTGTTCATGGTCATCTGGCCACCATGCAGGGACAAGTCTAAGAGCAGAAGTCAACATGCTGGGGAGAGCAGAGTAGAAAGATAGAAGGAACTGGGTCCTGGATGGCACCACTGGATAGGAATTGACCAACCTGAAATTGCTGCACCTCCAGCAGTTATAGGAGAATGAACCTCCATCATTGTGACTGGGTTCTTGTATTATTTAGCTGATGTGCAGAGCGCTGCTCCCTGTTTAGACATGGCGCCTTGGTTCCTCCTCCCCACATGGTGCTGCTCAGGAGATTCCGCTCATTGTGAGACCCCCCAGAGCTCACAATGAGCTCTTGCCTTCTGCAGCCACCACCTTGACCTCCAGGGAAGGAGACCCAGCTTTTAGCACTGACTGTTCCATCTCAAGCATGGGATTGGTTCTGCTGGAGGTTATTCCCCTATATATAATCCTGGCAGTCCAGTGCAGACTGGGATGTAGCTTGTGAGTCCTCACAGAATCCCAAGGACCATGGAGGGCAAGTGGCTGTGCACAGAAGCTTGTGACTGTGTCGTGGCTCACGCCCATCTGTGCAGTGTCTCAGCACTGTAATTCCCGACTCCCAGGCCATATACTGGTCCATGGCCTGTGATGATCTGGGCCACACAGCAGGAAGGGAATGGCTGGCGGTCCAGGGAAGCTTCACCTGTATTTAGAGGCACTCCCCATCACTTGCATCACCTCCTGAGCTCTCCTCCTGGCACATCAGCAGTGGAGACATTAGATTCTCATAGGAGTGTGAGCCCTGCTGCAAACTGCTCATGGGGATCTAGGTTACATGTCCCTTATGAGAATCTAATGTCAGAAGACCTGAGAGGGAGCCGAGGATATAAGCAACACACTTTAGGCATCACTGTTTCCCATCACCCCCAGATGGGACCGTCTATTTGTAGGGAATCAAGCTCTGGACACCCATTGAAGCTGCATTATGGTGAGGTGTCCAATTATTTCCTTGTATATTGCAACATAGTAATAACAGAAATAAAGCACACAATAAATGTAATACAATTGAATCATCCACAAACCATCCCTGCCCTCTCTTACACCTTGTCTGTGGAAAACTTTCCTTCCATGAAACTAGTCCCTGGTGCCAGAAATGTTGGAGACCGCTATCTTAGCAGACTGGCTCCCAGTCTTACTGTTGTTTTGTTTAGGCACCTTAACTGTATCCCCTACTGCCCTGACATCATGCTGTTGGGCCCAGAGAGAGTAGAAATATTTCTCTCAAATTAGTCCCTGGGCTGTACAAAGTGTGGTCTAAGGACCAGCAGCATCAACAGCTCTTGGGAAATGATGAGGAATGCAGAATCTCAGGCCTTGCCCTACACCTACTTAAGTATAAACTGTATTTTAACATGACACCTAGGAGATTTGTAAGAACGTAAAAGCTTACGAAGTTATTTCAGGCTAAGCCTTGCCTCTGTGTCCTCATTTCCTATTCCAGATTGAATTATGCTGGGGAAGATTGATAAGGGGAATGGGCATTTCTTTTTTGCAGGGAAATTTCACCCTCCCAGTGGAGTTTTCACACAACTCTAACATGAGTGCACAGCCCCAAATTCAGGTCGAGCAGTTCAAAACATGTTAACTATGCAGCATCAAAGGCCCAGGCCAGGTAGGGGCTGAGCTTATTCCTTTTATTTTTCAATTTTTTAAAATTATAAAAGTAATATTAAAATATTAACACGTAAGATAAAAACTGAATTTTATGTAAGTTGACATTGCCTTCTCATCCTTATCTACATACATATTCAATTTTTACATATTTGATTCAATATTTTATGATCCAATTTCACGTTCTCCATTTTCATTCAATATTACACTGAGCTGTGCTTCCATTCTTTTGGTCTTCTACCTCCCTTCCCCCTAGTCATATTCTCTCATCCTTACCCCCCGAGATAACTAATGTTAATAACTTGATTCACATTTTTACATACCCTTCTCCATCCTCATATATATATATAAACATATATATATACCATATTGCTGTATGCCAACGTATATATGTCATGTCCTTTTCTTACAAAAATGAAATTGTATTAAACATTCATATCGGCGTGATACTTTTCTCCCTTAACTATCTTGGTCATCTCTCCAGGTCACTATACACAGAAGTAACTCACAATACCTGCATCATATTCCTTAGTATAGACGTATTATGATTTAGTCAACTCTTCCCTTATGGGTGGACATTCAGGTTGTTTCCAGTTTTTCTAGCTGTATGTTTCTTTACACAGAGTCCTATGTACTGTTACTCTTCCCTCTAAAGACAGAGAGGCCTGTGTGTGATATCGGTGGGTCAAAGTCTACATAGGTCAGAGTGAGTTAACCCTGTAATGTACCCTGGAATACATGGTATTTCTTTCTTTTCTTTCTTTTTTTTTTAAAAATTAAATGTTAGCTTTATACATTAATGCAATCATGGGGTACAGTGTGGTGTTTTCATATAGAATTTGAAATATTTTCATCAAACTGGTTAACATAGCCTTTATATCATTTTCTTAGTTATTGTGTTAAGACGTTTATATTCTACTTTTAGAAAGATTCACTTGTGCCCTTGTAAAATAAACCATAGAGGTGATCCCTCCAATCACCCTCCCTACACTCCTCCACCCCCCTCTCCCTCCCCTCCCCTCTCCCTCCCCATATTCTTAGGCTATAATTAGGCTATAGTTTTCATGTGAAAGCTATAAATTAGTTTCATAATAGGGCTGTGTACGTTGGATGCTTTTTCTTCCATTCTTGTGATACTTTTCTAAGAAGAACATTTTCCAGCTCTATCCATGAGTACGTGGTATTTTAAGCATAATAAAGGTAAAATAGTCCAAGTTAGTTTCAGGTACTCGAGGTTCTCTGTTCCACACAGTCATTCAGGGGTTCAGGTTTCAGAGGTTTTGCTACCCTCAAGTGACTCCAATGTCATACCTACGCTAGGACTCAAGTCACCTCTGCAAAGGAGTCTGGATCATAGTTTAGGTGTGCCTAGAAGAAGAGGAAACAATGTTTGTGAGTAGTTTATCAGTTTATGCTATCAAGGGTCCATAACCATTTAATTTAAATACTATGTATTACCAGGTGACTTTTGAAAGTGGTGGTAACAATCACATTCTCACTAGCAATTTATGAAAGTGCCCATAATTTGGAATCCTTGCCAGTAATAGATGGTATCATTCTTTAAATTTTTCCAAATCTGATGAGTAAATACTGGTATTGCCTTTTTTTTTTTTTTTTTGCAGTTTTTGGCTGGGGCTGGGTTTGAACCTGCCACCTCTGGCATATGGGGCCGGCACCTTACTCCTTTGAGCCACAGGCACCGCCCGAATGCTGGTATTGCTTTAATGTGCATTTCCCTGAATACTAATGATTGAGTACCTTTTCATAAGTTTAATTGTCATTTGGTTAATTTTTTCTTTTCTTTTTGTCCTGCTTCTTCTATATTCCTTTTTTTGGATGAATTATTTTTTATCATTCTATTTCTCCCCTTTTGTTAATTTGCATTTTGTTTTACTACTCTTGTTGTGCCTGAAAATTCCCCCAAATGGCCCCAGCAAACAGTCCGAGACACACTCCAATGTAAAAAAGCAAGAGGTGAGTTTTATTCAGGCCCGAGCCAAGCCCAGGCCTGGTCTCTCCTGGTGTACACACCAAGGAAGAGACTCGAACCCGGGGTGGACGAAGTTTTTATGGGGTACAGAAAGCAAGAAGGGTAGGGTCTGATACGAGTATACTTTTGATTGGTGGTTGATGGTTTCACTAGTAAAGGAGGATTTGGATTCGTACAGGTGAGGGGTGGGGGATTTCTTAAACGGGGGCTAGAGGTGGTGCAGCCTGATTAGGTAGTTGGAGGGAAATACCTGTATTTCAAGGAAACAGAAACTTATTGTTTATTATGGCAGCTATTTGCCTAAGGTGACTCAATTTACGGCTCAGTGACTGTGCAACCTGGGGTGGGGGAGGCAGCAGGGAGTGGCCCTGTGGGCTAGGAGTTAGGAACAGAACTTATGCAGTAAACAACAAAATGGCGTTGGTCTGGCCCTCTCAGAGGTGTTTCCAATTTTTTTTGGATTTTGAAATATTTGCATTATGTTTGCCATCTGAGCTGCCCTGGTCTGAAATCTGAGATGCTCCCATGCCCTTTCCTTTGGGTCTGACCTTTGAGTATTGGGTTAGCCCTCAAAAAGTTTCAGATTTTGGAGCATTTCAGATTTCAAATTTTTTGGGTTGAGGTATACTATCTACACTTTTTACAATGCCTTAAAAATGGACCATGCTTGTTGTATCTCTTTTGATCCAGGGCCTCCTTTTCCTCCAGGACCATAACAGTAAATCCTATAAAAACCTGGGGGAAATCATCCATTACTATATCCACCACTATCCATTAGCTTCTGGAGGCCAGATGGTTTCCCAGACCTATCCCTCCAACATCATCATCATTCTTCATCATATTGATGACAATGAACTCAGGGTCATTATAAGGCTTGCATATAAGCTACCCAATGAGCAATCATCAGTCTGTTGCCTATAGCCAAGTGCTGCCTGAGCTCACTTCTGGACTCCATGTATTTCTTAATTTCAATGTAGGCAGCACTAAACCTGGTCTGTAGACTCCTCACAACACCAAACAGCAGCATCACTGTGGTTGGCACTGCTGTTGTCATCATCATTGCAAACCAGGCAAAGCGGATCCTAATGGGCATGGGGAACAGTGCAGCAGACCTCGGCCCCGGGCCACACACTGCCTTGGGCCTGAGTCTCCATTTAGTCTAATGTGAATGCATTTTTGTTAAGAGTTACTGGCACCTGAGCCCCTGGTGACCAGGTCTTTCTTTCTAAATATGTGTGTATGGCTCTGCGCCTGCAGCTTAGCAGCTAGGGTGCCAGCCACATACACCAGAGCTGCCGGGTTTAAACCCAGCCCAGGCCTGCCAAAAAACAATGACAACTACAACCAAAAAATAGCTGTGTACCAGTAGTCCCAGCTACTTGGGAGGCTGAGACAGGAGAATGGCTTAAGTCCAAGAGTTGGAGGTTGCTGTGAGCTGTGAGCTATGATGCCACGGCACTCTACCAGGCAACATAGTACACTGTCTCCAACAAAAAAACAAAAATAAATAAATATACGTGTATGCATGCATACCACCCCAACCCCCCATACATGGAGAAACCAGCAGGAAGCCCAACAAGGTATGATTCTGCCAGAGCAAAAGCCCTTACTTGGTGCCTCTTTTTTTGCCCCCACCATCATGGCTACCATTGGTCTACTGAAGCCATAATTTGGGTATTCCGGGGCATCCCCCTCTACCCCACAAGTCTTTTCCACTTTTCAGTTACCAGTGGAGTGGAAATTGCACTCTGCCTTTTACCCTGGGCCTCAGAAACTGGGGCTCCAGGAGTGTCTCACTCAGTTAGACGCCGAGGCCCTCCTGCTGCCGTACTTAGAGACTGAGATAAAGGTTGTGCTGGGGCATGCTAGGGACAGTTTGTCCTCTATTTGGTGGCTTTCCTGACCTGTCCAGTGGGGAAAGCAACCAGAATCTGAAGTGACAGCAGAGGCACTGTGGAGGCTCTCCCCTCCCCGACCTGTTCCCAGGGCCACGGCCCCCCCTTCACTTCCAATGGCACACTTAGGAGTAAGTGTCACACTGGGAAGCAAGGTTTGAATAATAATGAAAGGAAGACACGCTAGTTAGTTATTATTGATCATCTCCTCATGCACTTTCTACACTGCAAGCACTTTTCAAGACCCGTTGGTAATAAATTAAGTGCCCCTAGACCACCTTGCTGCTTCCCACCACCGCTGCCCCCGCTGTCCTCCTTAGGAATGCAGTTCTAGTTCTGCACTTCTGGTTACACAACTAAAAACACGGTGCCCACAAAAGGAGTGCAAACTATTTCCGTAATCTTGTGTGTGTGTGTGTACTCAGAACTATCAAAACCAAAACTATATTTAGATAGTTTATAATCACCACCTACAGTGGATGCTACCGGCACCTCACCCAGCCCCCTTTACCAGGCGGGTGCACCCATCCCCCAGCTTCTTTGAGTGTTGGCTCACAGCAGCTGCCAGCTTCCTGAAGAACTGCTCTTGGCAGAACAGGAGCCACCACTCTCAGGAGGCCATCCGTGCCCTCAGCATCCCACAACCCATGACTGATTGCCAGCCATCAGGACTGTGTCAGTTATCTGTTTGTCAAAAGGGATTACTTCAAAACTTAGTGGCTTTGGGTGGCACCTGTGGCTCAAAGGGGTAGGGCCCGCCCCATATGCCAGAGGTGGCGGGTTCAAACCCAGCCCTGGTCAAAAACTTCAAAAAAAAAAAAAAAACTTAGTGGCTTAAAATAACAATAAACATTTATTATCTCACAGTTCCTGTGGGCAGGGATTTAGGAGCAGCTTAGCTGAATGATTCCAGTTTAGGTTTCTTGCAAAGCTGCAGGCAGGATGTCCACAAGGGCTATAGGCATCTGCAGGCTCAGCTGAGGTGGGCAGATGTGGGGGCTCACCTGTGTGGCTGGCAAGGTGGTGCTGGTTGTTGTAGGATGCTCTGTTTCTCTAACCAAGGCATCCTTCCCTGTTGCCAGAGAATCCTTATGACTCAGCAACTGGTTTACCCCAAGAGAGCAACTCAGAGGGAACCAGGCAAAATGGCAAAGCCTTTTCTGACCTCACCTCAGAAGTCATTTAACATCATAAATTTTTGTCGCTGGATAGGCAAGTCCCACCCTCATTCATAGCTCCCCTTTTTGAAGGGAGAAGGGCCAAAAAATTTAAGAACATATTTTAAAACCACCCTGTTACTGTACATGTGGGTTAAATTTAAAACTGGGTTGTTTCTCTGTCCATTTTTTTGTGAATAGCCATTGAAAAAAACATTCTTCTAGCTTTAAAAAATTATATTTTAATTCAGCAAGGAAGTTGATTGTGCCAATTATGAAATGGATGAATGAATGAAGTTCCAACAGATGTTTTTGCTCCTTACTTCTCACTTTTTTTTTTTTTTTTGAGACTGAGCCTCAAACTGTCACCTGGGTAAAGTGCCATGGCATCACAGCTCACAGCAACCTCCAACTCCTGGGCTTAAGCAATTCTCTTGCTTCAACCTCCCAAGTAGCTGGGACCACAAGTGCCTGCCACATTGCCTGGCCATTTTTTGGTTGTAGTTGTTATTGTTGTTTGGCAGGCCCGGGCTGGATTCTAACCTGCCAGCTCTGGTGTGTTTGGCTGGCACCTTAGCTGCCTGAGCTACAGGCACTGAGCCACTCCTCACTTTTTGACAAAAGTAAAAATATCTGGAAAAAAAAAAAAAAAAAAAAGCAACCACCAGAAGGGTCAGCTCTGCATGGTATGTTCTCCCATTTGTTAATGTCTTCTGCTATTTCTTTCTTTTCTTTTCTTTTTTTTTTTTGAGACAGAGTCTCAAGCTATCACCCTGGGTAGAGTGCTGGGGTGTCACAGCTCACAGCAACCTCCAACTCTTGGGCTTAAGCGATTCTTTTGCCTCAGCCTCCCAAGTAGCTGGGACCACAGGCAGCTGCCACATTGCCTGGCTATTTTTCTGATGCAGTTGTCATTGTTGCTTTAGCTGGCCTAGGCCGTATTCTAACCCACCAGCCTTGGTGTACGTGGCTGGTGCCCTACCCACTGAGCTATAGGCACTGCCACTTCTGCTATTTCTTTTCTTAGGGTTTCATAGTTTTCTTCACAGAGGTTCTTCACCTCTTTTGTGAGGTATATTCCTAGGTATTTCATTTTTTTTTGAAGCTGCTGAGAAGAGAATTGTGTCTTTGATTAGTTTCTCTTCTTGGTTGTTATTGGCATATATAAAGGCTACTGATTTGTGGATGTTGATTTTGTATCCTGAGACATTACTGTATTTTTTGATCACTTCCAGGAGTCTTGTGGTTGAGTCTTTGGGGTTTTCTAAGAATAAGATCATATCATCTGCAAAGAGGGAGGGTTTCACTTCCTCTGCCCCCATTTAGATGCCCTTTAGCTCCTTCTCTTGCCTGATTATATTGGCAAGAGCTTTCAGCACTATGTTGAATAATAGTGGTGAGAGAAGAAAACCTTGTCTTGTTCCAGTTCTGAGTGGAAAACCTTTCAGTTTTCCTCCATTCAGTAAAATATTAGCTCATAGATGGCTTTAGTGAGTTTAAGAAATGTGTCACCAATGCCTATATTCTTCAGAGTTCTAATTAGAAAGGGATGTTGAATTTTATTGAATGCTTTTTCTGCGTCTATTGAGAGGATCACATGGTCTTTCTTATTTTTTGTATTGATATGGTGAATTATGTTTATGGATTTGTGTATGTTAAACCAGCCTTGTTTCCCTGGAATGAAACCTACTTGATTGTAATGTATGACTTTTTTTTTTTTTTTTTTTGAGATGGAACCTCAAGCTATCCCCCTGGGTAGATTGCCATGGCATCACAGCTCATAGCAACCTCCAACTCCTGGGCTCAAACGAGTCTCCTGCCTCCGTCTCCCAAGTAGCTGGGACCACAGGCACCTGCCACAACGCCTGGCCATTTTTTGGTTGCAGCCATCATTGTTGTTTGGCGGGCCCGGGCTGGGGATTTGAACCCGCCACCTTAGGTGTACGTGGCTGGCGCCTTAGCCGATTGAGCCACAGGCACCGAGCCATGCATGACTTTTTTAATGATAAGCTATAATATATTGGCTAGGATTTTATTGAGAATTTTTGCATCTATATTCATTATTGAAATTGGTCTGTAGTTCTCCTTTTCAGTTGGGTCTTTTCTTAATTTTGTATCAGGGTGATGTTTGCTTCATAGAATGTGTTGGAGAAAATTCCTTTCTCCTCATTTTTTTGGAATAATTTCTGCAGTATGATTATAAGATCTTCTTTGAAGGTTTGGTAGAATTCTGGTGTGAAGCCATCTGGACCAGGGCATTTTTTTGTTGGGAGACTTTTTATTGTTTCTTTGGTCTCAGTGCTTAAAATTGGTCTGTTCAGAAGATCTATTTCTTCTTGTTTAAGTCTAGCGAGAGGGTGTGATTCCAGGTATTGATCCACTTCCTCCACATTGTCAAATTTGGGGGCATAGAGTTTCTTATAATATTCAGAGATCATCTCTTGTACCTCTATGGCAGCTGCTGTGATTTTCCTTTTACCATTCCTGACTGATATTACTAGAGATTTTACTTTTCTGTTTCTAGTTAATCTGGCCAAAGGTTTATCTATTTTATTTACTTTTTTAAAAAAACAACTTTTTGTTTCATTAGTTCTCTGAATGACTTTTTTGTTTTCAATTTCATTAATTGCTGATTAAATTTTGGCTATTTCTTTTCTTCTACTGGATTTAGGGTTACATTGTTCTTTTTCCAGTTCCATAAGATGGTTTGTGAGTGTGCTAATGTGCTCACTTTCTGTTTTTCGAAGGTAGGCATTTAGTGCAACACATTTTTCTCTCAGGATTGCTTTTGCAGTACCCCACAGGTTTTGGTAACTTGTGTTTTCATTGTTCTTATGTTTGAGGAAATTAACAAATTCCTCTTTTATCTCTTCCTGGACCCAACTATCATTCAGTAAAGGTTGTTTAGTTTCCAAATCTTCGTGTGGGGATGAACATTTTTGTTGGAGTTGAGCTTCACCATTATAGCCTTGTGGTCTGAGAAGAGACATGGTATAATTTCTATTGATTTAATTTTGCTGAGTTTTGATTTGTATCCTAGGACGTGATCTGTTTTGGAGTACGTGCCATGAACTGATGAGAAAAAAGTATATTATTTTGCTTTGGGATGTTTTGCTTTGGGTCTATTAATCCATTTGTTGTAGGGTCACGTTTAAGTCCTTTGTATCTTTGTTGAGTTTCTGTTTAGAGGATCTGTCCAATTCTGTCAGAAGGGTGTTGAAGTCCCAGACTATCAAGGTCATATGTTATATTATATTGCTCAGACCCCTCAAGGTCTGTTTTATAAATCTGGGAGCATTTAAGTTAGGTGCATAAATGTTTAAAATTGAGATGTCTTCTTGTTTGTTGTATTGTTCCTTTGATGAAATGAAGTGTCCATCTTTGTCTTTCTCAGCTAAAGTTGCTTTGAATCCGCTTGTATCTGAGAATAAAATTGCAACCCCTCCTTTCTTCTGATTTTCATTTGCTTAAAACACTGATTTTTTGGGGGGAGGGGGGCAGTTTTGGCCGGGGCTGGGCTTGAACCTGCAGCCCCATATATGTGGCCTGTGCCCTACTCCTTGAGCCACAGGTGCTGCCTTTTTTTTTTTTTTTTAAACACTGTTTTCCATCCCTTAACCCTGAATCTTGATTTGTCTTTCAGGGCTAGGTCTATCTCCTGGAGACAGCATATGGATGGCTTGTGTTTTCTTATCTAATCAACTGGCCTGTGCCTCTTCAGTGGGGAATTCAATCCATTGACATTTATTGAGAGTATAAGTGTGGTGGAATTCTATTCATCTCTTTATGAGCTAGGCTGTTGTGTAGTTTTATCCTTTGTGCCATTGTGGAAGCTAAGCTTTGTCCTTGACTTGTTTACTTTGGTGGTGGTTTATTGTGGTGTTCGGTATTGAGAATAGATCTTATTGTGGTGAATTTCCTCAGTGCTTGTATATCTGCAAAAGATTTGATTTCTCCATCACTTTTGAAGCTAAGTTTAGCAGGATACAGGATTCTGGGCTGAAAATTATTTTGTTTAAGGATGTTGCAGGTTGATAGTGTTCATACGGCTTGGAAAATTTTAGTTGAAAAGCCTGCTGTCATCCTAATGGCTCTGCCCTTGTCAATTGGTGCTTACTCCTAGTTGCTTGTAGCATTTTCTCCTTCATTTTGACTTTGGATGGGTTCATTACAATGTATCTTGGAGAGGCTCTGTTAGAGTTGAAATCACCTGGGATTCAATATCCACCTGAAAGGAGTGTGTCAGGATCTTTAGTAACACTTGGAAAGTTTCCCTTTATGATAGTCTCCAGTAGGGCTTCCATACCTTTTGGACAATCTTCTTCCCCTTCAGGGATTACTATTATCTGTATGTTTTAATGCTTCATGATGTCTCTAAGTGCCTGTTCTGCTTTCTCTCTCTTCTTTTCTGACTCTATAACTACCTGTGTTAACTCGAAGACTTTATCCTCTAACTCTGATGTTCTTTATTCTCAATATTCTAATCTATTTTTGATACTTTCTAATGCTTCTTTACGTTTCTTGATTGTCTCCTTTATTTCTTTAAGCTCATCCATATCTTTTCTATGTTCTGTATATCTCTCATCTGACTTTTGGTTCTGTCTTTCTATTTTCTCATCCATTCCCTTCATTGTCTTAAACATCCATATTTTAAATTCCCTTTCTGTCAGATCCATTAATTCTTCTTAGGATGAGTCTTCTGTAAAAGCTGCCTCATGGTCCCTTGGAGGAATTGTCCTATTTTGGTTTTTTATGGTTCCTGAATTTTTCTGTTGGTTCTTCCTCATGTGTGCTTTCTTCTTGTTCACTTCTTTGTGCACCCTTTTCCTTTTCACTTCCTCCGTTGCTTCAAATTACCTTGTCTCAGAGTTTACGTGATGTAGAGACCTCTGGGTGTGAGGCCAAAATGTGGAGAAGGATAGGGAGTAGGCAGGGAGAAACAGGGGGAAAAGAGAGAAAGAAAAATAAAAGATGAAAAGAAAAGAAAAAGATGAAAAAAAGGTAAGGAGGAATAATAGAAGAAGAAAGAGGAAAAATAATTTGGAGAACAGGAGAGAAGGCAGTCAGGAAGAGAGGCTGACAGTAAGGAAGAAATGGTATTGATCAGGATGGTGCTAAGGTCACACTTATAACTCAAGGGTTTTGAGGGGGCTGGACTGGGAGGGTTCCTCGAAATCAGGTAGTTCTTACCAGCCTGGACAGACCAGACACTTTGTCTGCCAAACTAGGAAGGGAAGGAACAACACACACACAAAAAAAACACTAAGGAAAATGAAAGCAAAATAGAAAAATTCTGCAGCAATGTCTTGCCAATACTATCTTCCTAGGGCCAGAGGTAGAAAGGTCTCTTAGCCTGCTTGAACCTGATCACTGCTGTGGCCTACCTGCCAGGCCACAGCTATGCCCCCACCCAGCTCTCAGCAAAAACAAAAATAATAATAAAATAATAATAATATTAAGATGAGAGTGGATAAAGGAAATTAAAAAATTCTATTGTATCTTGGCTTGTTGCCCATAGCACAGTAGTTATGGCACCAGCCACATACACTCAAGTTGGAGGGTTCTAACCCCACCTGGGCCACTAAGCAACAATGACAACTGCAACAAAAAAATGGCCAAGCACTGTGGCAGGCACCTGTAGTCCTAGCTACTTGGGAAGCTGAGGCAAGAGAATCTCTTGAGCCCAAGATTTTGAGATTGCTGTGAGCTGTGACACCATGGCACTCTACCCAGGGCAACATAGTGAGGCTCTGTCTCAAAAAAAAAAAAAAGAAAGAAAGAAAAGAAAAATACTGCTGTGTCTAATAGAGGAAAGAGAGGCAAGTAGAGTAAAGAATGAAAGGAAAAGACCAGAAAAAGGGAGGGGATATCTTAGCTATTGCAGAGGTGATTATTGTGGGAGAGATGAGAGAGGTAGAAGAGTCTCTGTCCAAAGAAAGAATGTACTGGAGTGAAATATGGAGAGAGAATAAATGAGGCTAAAATACTGTGACCAAAAAAGACATGAGCTCTTGCTTTTTTTTTTTTGTTACAGATAGAGATTTGTCACGCCCTTGGTAGAGTGCTATGGCATCACAGCTCACAGCAACCTCCAGCTGTAGGGCTTAGGCGATTCTCTTGCCTCAACCTCCCGAATATAGGAGCTCTTACTCTTCATGAAAGTAAAACTGGAGGTTAAGAACCAACCATACAAATAAGCAAGAAACAGAACACATCAAAAAGCTCTAAATGACCAAAAATAAGCAAATAAATAAATAAAAGAACAACTATAACAAAAAGGAGGAAGTAATAACAGCAAGAAGAAAAAATATATACAAAACTAATTATATATATATATATATATA
>CAUYQV010066980.1:0-12673 GCA_963574575.1 Galagoides demidoff
GGGGCTGGGGATTCGAACCCGCCACCTTAGGTGTACGTGGCTGGCGCCTTAGCTGATTGAGCCACAGGCGCCCAGCCTATTTTTGTTAATTTTATAATGTTAAACTGTAATAAATAATTGCTGAGAAGTGATTATCGAGAACTGCTTATCAAAGTTTGCATTGTTGTCAGGCCCTGCCTGCCCCCGCTCCCCCTGCCCCCGCCATGTTGTCCCGCCTTACAGATGTTAAAATCTGGTCACCCTAAGCTAAACCCATCACTGTACACCCAGAGTCTGGCCTAGTGTCTGGCACACAGTAGACAGTCAGCAAAAGAATGAATGACAAAGGAGCAGATGCTAGAGCTGGAGCTCGGATGCATCCAAAGCTTGGATAACGCCCCCAGGGGAGATACCGCCCCATCAGGAGCCCCCGCCTGCGCTCACGCCCGGCCCACGTCCGGCTCCTGCCCGGCGGACGATCCCGGGATACCAGGCGCGCCTCGCCCGCTGTCGTCATGGGGCGGGACTTCCGGTCGTCCAAGTTTAACAGTCCGGGCGGGAGCCGGAAGCCCAGCGCGGAGCGGGCCGCGCCGGGGCCCCTGTTGTGGCGCCGTGGACAGGTGAGGTTCCGGACGCCCGGGGTCGGGGCGTCGCCGCCCGCCGCGTCCCTGTTCCCTCCGGGCCCCCGGCTGCCCTCGGCCACCGCGGGCGGGGCGGAGGTCCCCGGGCTCCGCGCTCCGGGCGGTTGCCGGACAGGGCAGCGGCGCGTTCGGCGCGGAAGTGCCCCGGGAGCGGCGGCCGGGTCGGCGGGGTGGGCTGGCGGCGGCCAGGCGCGCTGCTCTGGAAGTTTGCCTGCTCTCCATAAGTCTGTCTTCCCTTTCGTGAAGCTCAAACCCGTCTCTTGGCAGGCACTCAAAAGCATATTCATTACGAGGTAACCCCAGTTGAACAGTTCTCCTGCAAGTAAAATGCATTTTTGGTGAATGAAAGTTGGAAAACTTATTTCAGCTGAGCGTTGCAGTAGCCCATGCTGCTGGTCCCCACGCCGGGCCCGCCAGTCCGTGCCTTGTATCCTGACCTGACTGCTCGCTTTCCACGGGACCCTCTTTAAGGGACTGATGGCAATTAATGCCCCTCCCTACCATGTGGTCAGCTCTCAGATGGTACGTGGACAGATGGTCCTTTTTCACGCTCCGCTTTCACAAAGAAGAAAACAGACCCTAAGTGACACCTGAGTTGGGGCAGATCTTTTGAACCTACATGTTCTGAGCCCAGGCTTCAGTAACTGCCCACTGTGCCCCACTGCTCAACTGTCATGGTGCAGTGTTATGGTAGACTGCTTCTAGCGGTTGTGTTTACTGGGCTTAGAGATGGCTTTTCGAGCACTTCATTGTTCCTCGAGTTGGGGACCACGAAGGCACTTGTTACACGTGTTTAAGACACCAAATCAAACATTGTATGTCTTTGTTTCGGTAGGCAACTTTAATGCTTTTAGTGGCACTGTATTTATCACATGAATGGAGTATAATGAAGCATACGAGTGAATATTCTAGTTAACAAAAGTTTTATTTTTTAACACATATTGCATTTTTTTTGTTACTTGAGAATGAACGTTTTCAGTAATTCGTTATATCTTTAGCTTGTCCTCCAAAAACCAGTGTATACTGGAGTGTGATGTTTTGTTGATGACTTGGGGACCTGTCTTCAGTTCGAGGAGGAAGGTGTGGCTGGGTACATTGCTATACCCTTTCCCTTCTCCTTGCTTCTGTGTATTTTTGGGATATTTTTTCTGATGTCATCCATTACTACTTGCTTCTATTCAAGTATTTGTCTAGAGCAGCTTACTTTGGCATCTGTCTTCTAGACTGCCTTGGTTTGCAAAATCATCTTGCTAGGATTATGGTTTTTGAACTGTTTACCATGAATAAATAATATGAGTGAGGGCATTATAGACTAAGTATTAATATAGGGACTTATCCTTTGGCTGTATTACTAATTTTGGATCTGGATTCTGACCTGTAGAAATGCTAGTGTATCACATATGTTTTTAAAGTTACTTATAAACAGTTATTTGTTGAGTACCTACTGTGTGCCAGGAAAGTTCCAAAACTTTGGTATGGGGAAGCATACCAAAGTTTTATTATGAGAAAATAATAGGAATTTTGGGTAGTAGGAAGTGAAAAATTCCATGAAAAAATGAAATCAGGTATTGGCATATACGGTAACTGGTGAGGGGCTGACCACCTTTAGCCAGGGTAGTCAGTGAAGGCCTTTTGGAGAATGATGCTGAGATGACCATGGGAAGTCAGGGGGTGGGGAGGAGCATTCCAAGCAGGAGGGCTGCAAATGAAAAGATCCCAAAGTGAGAATGACCTTGCCTTGTTGCATGAAATAGAAAGAAGGCCGATGTGTCCAGCAACTGGTGTCTCCCTACATCCTCCAAAAGGAGGAGGAGAATTACACAGGAGCCAGGTCATGTAGGGCAGGCTAAGGAGGTTGGATTTCATTATAATTGCTGTGAGGAGTTGAAAGGGTCAATTAAGAGAATGTGATGTGATGTATGTTTTAGGATGTAATCACATCAACTACTATGTTGCCAGGATGCTGTTTGCAACAAAAGTGGATGAGTAGAATCACTTTTTTTAGATAGATGATTCATTTTAACTTTTTTTTTTTGGGGGGGGCTATCCTTGTTTTTTAAATACATTATTTTAAACTCTTTGTAGGTGCAGTCATGCAGGAAAACCTCAGATTTGCTTCATCGGGAGATGACATTAAAATATGGGATGCTTCATCTATGACGTTGTTGGATAAATTCAACCCACATAACTCAACACATGGAGTCAGCTCAATCTGTTGGAGCAGCAATAGTATCCTTTTTCCTTTTGTAAAATTTTTAACTAACCACTTTTTATTAGGAAGCAACCAGTAGCAACTGGTGTCACTGTAACTTTTTTCATAATGAGAAATATGTCTTGCATTGTTACCAAAGATGGACAAAATGAAATAGTATACAAAACAATGTATCATGTGAATGTGCTCTGATTTTCTCTGTTGCTTCCGTTAAAAGAAGTTAATGGCAACCAACTTCATTCAGAAATATTCCTATTTAAAAAAAATGTATATCAGATTTATATCTTAGAATTAGTTATGTTATTAAGTTGGTTATTAAGCCAAAAGGAATAAGGTAGGTGGAAGTAATCCTGAAAGATTTTGTAATGGGTTTTTGCTTCTACATTGGGATATTTGTGGATCTGATTTGGAAATTAAAGACAGAACTCAAAGTTAGGAGCAAGATGGGGAAGAGATAAATTGTCCAATGTCTCAATGATAAATTTTCTGTATTTATTTTCCTTTCTATGCATGATGAAAATAGCATTTCCTAAACGGACATAGTGAAATTGTCTAGGTTGACTTTTCCTAAGCTTTATATGTTAATGGTGGATATCCTCCCTGTCTTGATGAGTTCCTATAAAATAAATGAGCGAGTGACACCTGTAAACTAGAGTGTCTGAACCCCAGCTGACATTTAGGGACAGATTATTTGTTGTGGGGGCTTTTTGTGCATTGGAAGATGCTGAGAAGCTGTCCTGGCCTCTGCTCTTTAGATGCTAGTTGTTTTCATTTGGGATAACCAAAAATGTCTCTAGAATTGCCAGAATCACCCCCTGTTGAGAACCACTGGTATAAATAAAACACTCTTATCACCTTTTCTATGAAGATGTCCTATATAATTGGTATGCTAGAAACTGTTCTTTCGTGAGACTTCTGCATCATTTCTTAAACAACAAACGAAGTTTTAACATCTGTTTGATTTTTATGAGTACCAAAATATTGATATTCTATGTCCTGATGAAAGGAAAAATATCAAAGTTTTTAAATATGACTGATCTGTGAACCAGAATACCAGAAGTTTTTATGCCAACCTAATTATTCTTGCAAGTACCTAACAAAAATGAATTTTCTTACTGAATTAAATTTATGTCTTTATCATTACTTATGTTGTATTAAAGTAATAAAATACTTTGGTACTGTATTAATCAAACTCCTGGTAAAATGACTACATTTTTTAAGGACTCTTTAGATCAGTGGTTCTCAACCTTCCTAATGCCGCAGCCCTTTAATACAGTTCCTGTGGGTTATGACCCACAGATTGAGAACCGCTGTTCTAGATCTACAGTAGGGAAAATGTTTTAAAGAGAGTAACAGACGTATAAAGTGCCCTCTACTTTTAGATTTTCATTCTGTTTAGAGTTTAACTTTTCCTGTTACTGTATAAGAGAAAAGTAGCAATTCTTTTTTATTTTTTTTGCAGTTTTTGGCAGGGGCTGGGTTTGAACCCACTACCTCTGGTATATGGGGCCCGCGCCCTACTCCTTTGAGCCACAGGCACCACCTGAAAAGTAGCAATTCTTAATTAGAGGAATTATTTATTGGTTTATTTTTGTTCCAGGGAGTTTTACCAGGGGTTAGAATTTACTAAGGTACTACTTAGTAGTCTGTCAACAAAACTGACATGGCTGACTGGGCATGGTGGCTCACACCTATAATTCCAGCATTCTGCCAGGCTGAGGCAGGTAGATCTCCGGAGCCTAGGAGTTTGAGACCAGCCTGAGCAGGAGTGAGACCCTGTCTCTAAAAAATAGCCAGGCGTCGTGGCAGGTGCCTATATTTCCAAATACTTGGAAGGCTGAGGCAAGAGAATCACTTGAGCCCAAGAGTTTGAGGTTGCTATGAGCTATGATGTCAGGGCACTCTACTAAGGGCAATAAAGTGAGACTCTTGTCTTAAAACAAAACAAAAAAACTGATGTGGCTATGAAAAAGTGGTGTATGACTTTTGGAAACTGGTCTTATTTCTGTACAATTTTCTTGTAAAAGTAGATGTGCACCGAAAACCTTCATCCAATCGTTTGATTCCTTCCATGGAGATGAAAATCTGAAGAATAAAAAGTTCTCAGACTCAGCAGCTTGGAGTCCTTGATGCATAGATTTCAGGGATGGGGTTAATGAGCGGTGCCGGGGAGGTCAGCTTTCCTTCTTTCTTTTTTCTTTTGTTTTGGTCCGTTAGGTTATATTCCTCCCTTTCTCATGGCTTCTAAAACTATAAGAGAAATTTAAAAAGTAGCTAGATTATCCATTCATCATGTCTTCAGTCCTTTTCTGTAGTCTAAGGAGAAAAGTAGTGGAAGAAGTGAAGGAAAGGGAAGTGATTTATTTGTCTCAGTGTTGTAGCACCGAGGTAGAAATGCTTTTGTTTGACTCAAGTATCATGATACAGTTTTAATTCATTTTCTATTCACAGAATATCTGAATGTTATGCAAACATCCCAGAGTAATGCAGTTAGGATTCTGAGTGTAACATTTACCTTTCTCCACTGCATTTGTTCGCAGACTTGGCTTGCTGAAAGGCATAGATTTAAACCTCTGTCTGATATTTTAATTTCACAATCAGTCTCTTGGTTATATTATTGTACCCAGTGACCTTAGTTTTAAAATACATTGTTCTGTATCTACTGATTGTTTCACTGAACAATTTCTGTAAAATAATGAAAATGTAATTTTTAATTAGTATTAATTCAAATTAACTTTAAAATAAAACAAAACTCTTCTATAACATGAACAGTTGCTACTTAACCACACTTACATATTTGCTATAGTTACTGTAATATTCATTCTTAATACGTTTAAGATTGAATCTTTCTATCACAGACGTTCTAGTCCTGAATAAATATTAGCCTTTCTTTTTCTTTTAGTGGAACGATGAAAGACTAGTGTGGATATTTGCTTCCTATCTTAAATTGGTACCAAGTACTGGGTTAACAAATAACTATCTTGAACAGTTTTCACAGATTTAAAGGCTGACTGATATTTGCTGATGCTGCTTTTATCATGCACTCATTCTTGAAGGATAAAATTAGACCTTCTGGTCTACTCTTTAAAAATGGAGTAGTATTTCACATGGGTTAAATAGCTTCCAAGTGATAGCACAGCCAGAAAGGACAGTTCTTCCCTGTAGTAGTAACAAGAAGAATTAGTCTTAGTAATTAGTAACCTGAGCCATTTTTAAAATCTCATGTAAGCTGTATTCATTGCTTGTCTTCTTAGTGTGTTTGCTGTTAGAACTGTGGTTCTTCTAATGACAGTCTAATGCTGTGGATGCTCACGGATGCTTTGATGTTCCCTAACTCTTCATTTAGATAACTTTCTAGTGACAGCATCTTCTAGTGGCGACAAAATAGTTGTTTCAAGTTGCAAAAGTAAACCTTTTCCACTTTTAGAGCTTGCTGAAGGGGTAAGTGATTTAGAGAAATAAAATCTTGGGTTTGCTTAAGTAGTAATTCTTGTTTGTTACATTGGCAACTAAATATAAAGGTGTTCAAAAGTGTCATTAAAATAATACAGTAATACTTAAAGGTAAGGTATGTGTGTTTATTGAAGCATCTTTAGGTGAAACAATATTGGACCCTAGAGGAACAGTTGAAGATTGAGATTTTAGTAACTAGGTGCTTATTTTCCCTTGTGGGAGGTCCCTGCTGCTGCCTGTTTTAGGGCTGTGCCCACCCAGGTGGCTCCACTGACCTGATCCTATGGAACCCTAATGGCACACGTTATCTTACTGACCTCAGGCTTAACTCCTCCCTAAAAGACCCACGTCTGTGGCAGCCCTCTGCTTCATATTGTCCACTTCTTCCTGAGGGACCTGCCTGAACCTCCCACACCCTTCTTGAACAGGATGACTTTGTCGAATGAGCTTTGTTCCCAGGGGTTTAAATGAAGCTCTTGTTGCCTACTATTCTCTTACCCTTTTATTTTTGTAAATTAATCCTGCTAATTGAGGGATTAATTCCAGTTTTAGTTCTTGAGTTCCAGTAGAACCTACCCCTTCAAAGCTATTGCTTTTTAAAATAGGATAAGGGCTAAGTAAAAACATTAATAATGGATGGGGTTTTCTTTTATTTTTTTTTTAGTGTCAAAGTTTTTATCACAGATTCTAAATTATTATGAATTATCATAATTTTAACTCTGTTAAAAGAAAACAGTAGGACAATAAACTATAAGCTCAGCTAATTTAGAGAGGGCTCACGTCTTTTGTCAGTCTTTTCCTAAAGGTGTCCAGTGAGACTGGCTTGAACCTCAGCTCCCCCAGGTAGAGGCTGGGGCAGTGAGAACATCTGCTGAGGGTAAAAATACAGTTGAGGCCCCTCTAACTGAGTTCAGTAATGTTGAAGCAGAGGACATCCCTGGCTGATAAAAGGCAGATTGAACTCTTGAGCAGCAGGCAAAACATCATAGTCACTTCGGGTCTTGGATCCTGTTGTAGATGGTTAACGGTCATTTGCTGAATTTAATGTCGATACCAACACAGTTTTGATTTCCATTTCCACCACTATATGTGCTGCTTGTGCATATGATACCTTGGAATCAGCGAATCAGTGTTTGGGACCTTTTCTTTTTTAAGTATTAAAAAGATATTGATTGAACTCCATAAATGCATCAGTGTACCAAATTATGATTTAATAAAAAATAATAATTAAAAAAAACAATAAAATGTCAGCAAACACTAGTGGACAGAAAAAAAAAGACTTAAAGTTTTTTATTATGTTGCTTGTGACAACATTTATTCCCAGGAAATTAATTTATAAAATGGTCTTGGATATCAATTAAAAAAAAAACAACACCAAAACAGTATTTCAAAAGCAAAGCAACAAAGAAAAGGAAAAAAAATAAAAATAAAAAGACATTGATAAGTGTGACAGAATTCCAAGGGTTTTGTGAATGTTCCCGATTAGCTGCTAGACTTCTTAGCCCTCATTCTTACAGTTAAGTACTAATGCAGGTGGTTAAATGTGAGATCATTTTGGTTCTGATATTGAATTTACATTAATTAGCTTATTAAAATATTTTGTAAGCATTGGTTCTTTTGCTTTTATTAATAATTTTTTGAACATACTGTTTTGATGACCTCTTCTCTGTAGTCCTTTCAAGGCCTGTTACTCCTGTGCTCCTTGAGGTATTAGATCTTTTCCACTGGGAAAATAAAATTTATTCCTACTTTTTTTAAAATTACTTTAACAGTGCAACTTTAGGGTCATGTTTTTTTTTTGATCTTGTATTTTACCTTTTTAAGGAGATTGGTGTTAAAAGTATTATTATGGATATAATAGGCTATTAAATAACCTAGAAATTTGACCAGCTGTTGTTCTAAGATTTAAAAAGTTGTACCTCTTGTGTTGTGTCTTGGGGGTACAGGGTTCTTGTCATAACTGCATAGCTTCCATTAATTATTTAAATTCATTAGCTACATTAATAATATATTAACATAAACAAAAGATCTATCTACAGCTGTAAGTACAGGTTTTGTTCTGATCCCTTAATAATAACTACAGGTCATTGTAGCACTTGGAATCCCAATATAGTGATCTTTGAGGGACACCATCCTTATCCATTTTCTTGAGAGGTATTTTGATTGTTCTTAGCAAAATGTCCTGAGTTGCAGGGACAACCAGATTCTAATAAACCAAAGTCAATTCCTAGAATGGTATCTGCAAAAGAATTGTGGCAACTATACTGAAACATTGATGTAATGTGCATCTTGCTGTTTTTATACATGTTAGTTGATACTCTTGGTCCAAATTTCAGAACTAGAAGAAGCTTTTGAGGGTGGGGGCTGGTAGTCAGAAGGGACTAGCCACACCCTTTTAAGAACTCTCTTGAGCAGAGGATGTTTTTGAGATGTGTGGTAACAACAGTAGATCAGTCCTCACCTTTCATGTCTCAGATGGAGAAACAGAAGCTCAGAATGGTGAGATGACTTGCTGAAGCCTAAATCTACAAGGCTTGCCTTTTAGCTTTTAACTGAGTCATATAATACCTCCTTTGGACTTCATTTCACTGATTTCGCCCCCCGCCCATGGCATTAAACTAGAGACAAGAAGAATTACTGTAACTTTGTAGTGCATCTGTAGGTAAACAGGAAAGAATGTGCCATATTACGTTCTGTGTAGCATAGTTAGTGATGGCACCACATAGGTGACATTCATAGATAAGCTCTGTATTTTTAGCCATTTATTTTATAAATATTTATTGAACATGGATATAGTCTTTAATGAAACTGACATTCTGTTGGAGACAGGCAATAAATTAGCAAACAAATATTCAGATGTCGATAAGTTGTTATATGAGAGGACTAAAATTAGGTATTGTGATAGCAAGTTACCTTATGTGGTCAAGGGAGTCTCCTGAAGAGATGGCATTCAAGTCATTATATGTTGATCAGGAAAAGCCATCCAGTTAGGGTACTGAGCTTTCCAAGGAAGGAGAAAAGCTATGTAGAAGCCTTGAGGCAAATACGTGGTAGTATGTTTAAGGAATAGGTCAGTGTGGCTGGAGAGTTAGTGGATGAGAAAGAAGATGGTAAGACTAAGGCCCAGAGGAGTAGGGCTTGGAAAGCCAGGTTGATAGGTTTGGAGTTGATTGTAGGTGTAGTTGGAAGCCATTGAAGATTTTTAAATAAGGGAGAGAAACGATCTGATTTGTATTTTTTTTGAGTTGACCCTACTTATGGAGGATGCGACATATGAAAGCAGAGGTGGAAATGAAACAGGGAAATGGAATAGGAGGCTGCTGCCATGGTTGGGTTAGTACTGGTGGTAGCTATAGATAAAGAGGGGCCCATGTGGGAGTTATTTTAGGGTTGGCATTTATGGAACTTACTGATAGATTGGAGGGGAGGGAGAACAAGGAATCAAGTACTATCTGGATTTTTATCTTGAGAGACTGGATGGATGGTGTCTTTACAGAGATGAGGAAGAATGTGAGTCAGGTTTTTTGATAATATGTTTGAGACATAATTTAGGGACATTTTTGGGAGATTTAGAGCAAGTATCTTGACCTCTTTAAAGAACATTCCCCATCTGTAAAATGAGGAGTCTATACTAGAAATTCTTTAACCACTCCTCTATCTTTAGCATTTTCTGGACTAACAGAGATGTTAAAGAATTTGTTCTGTGTCAAACAATGAGTTGATTTTAATTTAAGATACTCAGTGGAAATACAAGAGAAAGTTTTATGAAGAGGAGGTATGAAGGGCTAGCAACCCGTGACGGCAGACCAAGACCCCCAGGTGTTTTCTAAGTTTCCTCTGTTGTCACCGTTCTGTGCAAGAGAACAGAATGTGTTTGATTTCCTCGAAGCCTTTTTGATCCCCTTATAAACTGTTGGATCCGTCTGAAAGATGATGATGAAAGGTGACTCTTTAGTACAAATATTAGCATGGTTTATTCTACAAATAACGTCATATGCTCTCCAAATGTTGGATGGGACCTGGGTTGGCTCTGTTAAATTAAAGTAGCTTTTTTTTTTTTTTTTTTTAATAGCAAAAGCAGACATGTGTCAGTTTAAATTCTACATCCATGTATTTGGTAAGCGGAGGCCTTAATAACACTGTTAATATTTGGGATTTGAAAGCAAAAAGAGTTCATCGATCTCTTAAGGTAAGCAATTTGGTTTTATTTTTTGATTGTTACCAAAATATGGGAATCTTACAATGTGTTTAGAGTAGTAACCAAACTTTTAATTTTGAGCTTTTATGATAAAAATAAACTGCTTCAGAATTGAAGTGAGATTTGTTAGGGAAAATAAAGATGCTATTTAACCAAAAAGTCCTTTTTTGTCTTTTTTTCTTCCATGTATGTCATTAATGCATTATTATCAGTGTTTAAAACTTTCTCTTTATTTTTTTACTTAGTTCTGGTCTTGCTTTAGTGAACGAGTTCCTTTATTTTTTTTCCCTGACTTATGGTTTGCCATCATCAGGGATTTTTTAAGACTCTCTGGGAAGGAGGATACTGGTTTTAGGGTGATGGTATTTAGCATCGCAAGCAGAGTTGGGGGTTTGGCTTCTTAGTTCTGTGGTATATTTGGCTGCTGTTGTTTTGTATTATTTCTGTGTGTGTTTAACTTGGTAACATAATATTTTGTAAGACGATTTACTGTTTACAGTTTCTTTAAATAGTTAGCTTTTTGCAGTTTCAGAATGTAAAAATATTCATTATAAGAAAGTCTCTGGTTATGATTTTTTTTTTGAATTCTGTTTTTTGTTATTGGGTCTTTGTACTACTTAGAAGTTGATCTTTAACATTATTTTTAATTTTTGTCTTTAAAAAAGTCTTAATAATGGAAAATTTAATCTGTATGTATTCATACAGAGAAAGACCTTCCTTTAGCCCATCAGCTATGTCGTCTACGGACATCAACAATGATCAACTCATGTTCAATATGGTTTTATCTATGCCCTTACATACTCTCTGACCTCCCACTTCAGGATTATTTTGTAGCAAATGCCAGACATCCTTGTCATTTTGGTATATGTCTTAATGTCATTGAGCTAATTTTTACTAGAGAAATGGTATATAGAAGAATTATTTTCTCCCAGGTAAGTTAAAATATGATCCTGTAATTGCTGTTTAGGTATTACCTTCAGAAGTTCATGATTTTAGGTTTAGCTAAGCTTTCAAGAGTCTTAACTCTAAAATTTTTGCTGTGGAAAAGATAGTACATGGGCAGTTGAAAAGTTGCCGGTAATGAGAATAGTTAACTTTTTTTTTTTTAATTGAGTCCTTTTATGTGACAACTGCTGTGCCTACAGATATTTATTCTGCTTATTTCAACAATTCTGCAAAGTAGGTCGTATTCCTCCTGTGTACAGGTAGAGAAACTGAGTCAGAGATGTTAAGTAACTGGTTCCATGTCAAACAGCTAATAATGAAAATGAAATGCAAATCCAGAGACGCATTGTTTTAAATTATGAAATATTTGAATTCAAGGTATTTAGAGGATATAGCTGCTATGAATAGGGAGTTTTAGAGAGTTTGAGAAGAGACTAGATTGCGCGGCTGGTTATGTCACACATTGTCACATGTCAGGAATTTCACTCACCTCCTCCCTGCGTGGCAAAATTCTGCTCACTTTTCCTCTCTCAGCTTTCCCTGTCAGTCTGGATAGTATTTTCTCTTTTCCTTGTTTGAAATCCTTAGACCGCTTTGTTCCTGTGCTCATGCCATTAATGAGTATTTGACTAATTGTGATAGTGGGAAATCTCCTATTCACCCTTCCATTCCTCCTCTACAGCCGTCTCCCTGGGGTTTTAACACAATTTCTGGCAATTGTTAGGTGCTTCGTAAATGTTTACTGAATAACTTATTTTCCATAGTTGAAATAAGGAGGACACCTGGCTCTTTAGAAAGTCATAGACACATGTCCTGGACCCCTTGTTCTTAATGACCCAAATGGGAATGATGCATCAAATGTCTGTTACTCCTTTTTTTTTCTCATCAAACATTTATTGTTGTTGTCTCAAGATAACATTTGTTTCTTTGATTTAGAAAAGGAATAAAATATAAAGAAATCTCTGAAAGTACATGAAGGACCATTTGAAAAGGAAGAGCATAGTGATTATTCTTGCTACTGTTTCCCCCCAAATAAGACACTGTCTTATATTTATTCTCAAGAACACACACTAGGGCTTATTTTCAGGGGATGTCTTATTTTTGTTAAGTATAATACAACAATCTACATTTATTCAAATACAGTTAAGTCATCTTCTTCTGGAACCTGACAGGGGGAGCCGACCTTGTTGGTGGGGCTGGCACTAGTGCTGTGTGAACTCCTTTCCCCTAGCCGGTCACACGTGC